>JBAFWW010056962.1:0-10411 GCA_036873685.1 Agapornis canus
CCCCATCCCTGGCAGTGCTCAAGGCCAGGTTGGACACAGGGGCTTGGAGCAACCAGCTCCAATGGAAGGGGTCCCTGCCCATGGCAGGGGTTGGAGCTGGATGAGCCTTAAGCTTCCTTCCAACACAAACCAGGCTGGGATTCTGTGGATGTTCTTCATTGAATGATTCTAGTTCCTTCAGCACAGGCTGAGCACAGGCACTGCCTCTGTGCCGTTAATGTAAAATCCACAGTGCATCAGGTGGCAAGAGCTGTCACTAATACCAACAAGTGGCAGCAGAGCCTGCCATGAAGGGACATTGGACAAGGCTGTATTTACTTCATTATTATGCTGCCCAGGCCCCACTTGCAGAAGAGGGGAAAATTCCCCACCAAATCAGTTAGTCCCTGATCTGTCAGCCAAAACCCATATGGTCGAGGCTCCAATTGAGCCATGGTTGATCACACTCCCCTCTAATGTGCAGCTGCTTGCTTTCGGCTAGATAAATGTGTTTAAATAATGCATCCTACCTAACGCTGTCAATTTGCTTTTAATGTTTCCTTTGACAACTGAATGTTTCCATTATGCCCAATAAACATCTCGGAGACTGACCCGGTCCGGCTTTAACTGCACATTAAGGTGCATTTCCTTCAGTTCACCTTCCAAAGGAAACAGTGCTGCTGTTCATTATTTGCAGCACTTACTACAAGAGACTCATTGTGAGGAGATAATTTTTTTTCCCCTTAGAACTTCATAAAGATGTTTTAGTTCCTGAGCACAAAGGTGCAGTGAATAACCATTGCAGCGGAGTGCTGTGCGCTTCGATGTCAGAGCCGTTCTGCTTCACAAGGGCACACATGTCTGTCAATGGCACATTCTTCTCCTCCGTGGTAATAGGAAGAGACTGCGTGGCATTGTGTTCTATTGTAGGAAGGTTTTGAAGCTGAACTTACTACATACCTGGAGCACAAAAAAGAAAAGGGTAACCATGTCAACCATTGTCCAGCTGGGAGCCAATACTTTGCATTACTATCATTCACCATACTCATCTTTCTATGTAGCTTGTTTATATCACAGAGATGAAGGCTCTGAGGCTCTTCCTCAGAGCAGTGAAGACTGTGTCAAGGCAGTGAATAGCTGGTTATAATCACTGTATATACTGGTCTTTCTGCTTTTGTGTTTTGATGCAAGCCCATGTACTTTATTCCAGGGTAAAGAATAAGGGAGGGCACAGTTACTGGGAAATGAAGGGATCCTTAAATACCCTTCCCCTGGTTTTGTTCATGTGAGTGGGAAAGCACACAGGGCAAAGAAAAAGGCTGTATTCAGTATTTAAAGAGAGGTGGCATGCAGAGGACTCTGTTTTTCCCAAGGCCTCCATTGTTTGTGTCCCTTCTGTTAAGTGTTGGGATTATTAGTGGATTATAGCAGATGCTGTAAGTGTTGCTGTGATCACGGCCCTGCTCTGCTGGGCACTGTGTGTGGTTGTATTTGCGGAAGAGCTGATCACCAGAACACTTGGAGCACCTCATAGGGAAGTCGTTTTGGCTTGGTAAAGGAGAAACCAGTTGAATTTGGTGGAGGTGAAATAAAAGGGGCTATAGACACAGTATCAGAGTTTCCTTTTCTGCATCGGAAGGTCTTGTCTGATTCATAGAATCATAGAATCATTGAGTGGTTTGGATTTTAAGGGACCTTAACGTGCTTCAGTTAACATCTGAGAGCAGCCTTAGAGATCAGAGACTGACTCCTTTAGAGATAAAGCTAAACTGTGTCCGCTCTGAGAGTTTATAGGATCACACTGGAGCTGGTTTGATGTAAATCATAGAATGGTTTGAGCTGGAGAGGACCTTAAATCCTCTAAATCCTCTCAAATGTGTTTGTTGTGAATACTGTGTACTCAACACCAACTCTTGCTCTCAGCAGGTTTGCTCATACTGGGCTGCATAGCTTACAGATACATACACAGTCACAGTGGCCACATGATGAGGGAAGTCATTTAGGGATAAAAGATCTGTATTCATGTATTTAGCTTGTGGAAAAATCTGTCCCTCAATCTGTGCATCACTCTCAAGATCTCTTTCTTGTTTGCTGTTTGCTTTTCTCCCACCCTTCATCTGTCATGCCTGTCTGGAGTACGAGCTCTTGAGGGCCAGGGCTCTTATCCAGTGCATGAGCATTGGTTGCCACACTGTGGTTGCCGGTCTTGTTGAGGCCTCCAGGCACTGCAAATAGGAGCAGATTTAGGATGATGAGAGGCTTGGTTATCTCTTTGTATTTCTTGTGGGCTGTTTCACTATTGTATAGTCAGGGATCGGGTCATGACACCACCTGCATCTTGCCTTGGGTACTTGTTCTGGGTGTTTGCAACTGGTATAAACACATCAAAGGGGGTGACCCCATGCTGAAGGTTGTTAATGGTTGCAGCCCCGTGTTCCACCACACCAGTAATGCACTGAAGGGGTACTACACTCTGAAAAAGTTGAATTCTTTGTCTCTTTGGCCCTTTGGACCCATTGGCGTTACCTTTCCCAACGGAACAAGTTTAAATATCCAAGCAGCTGGAAAGCATTTGGCTTACGCTTGGCTGGTCGAGTGCTGAAGCACGCTCCCTTGATGTGAGCTGCAGGTCTTTCTAGCAGCCACTCCTTTGCTTCCAGAATCCAGGGCACAGGGCAGGTCTTATTTTGCAGCAGGATTCTTTGAACCTGGTTCTTTTCATGTGCACTCCATGGCGATTGCTGTGCACAGAAACGGGCCGAGTGGGCAGCAGCTACTTCTTATTAATGTTCCTTGCATCAGAACAGGGACGAGACTGCTGTGGCTTGTCTGAACCGCCGCTCTGTACCGGGGAGCAGGCTCCGAAGGCCGTGTCCTCTGCAGCCCTCTCCTGGCCACATTCAATAGTGCTTGGCTGCACAGGGAAGGAGCTTGGTTTCTCTTTGCCTCTTGTTTTCCAGAGCCGGTCTCAGGCTGCCGCTCCCATTTACACATCCCAATGTGTTTGCCGGTAATTGCAGCTCTGGCGCTTCCAGCTGACAGCTGTTTCCAAGGGGACAGGGGTGATCTTGACACAGAGCAGTCCCAGAGCTCTTCCATCCTGGACCCGGGGCTGGAGCAGCTCCGTTGGTGCTCAGAATGGATGGGATGGGATGAGAAAGACGTGCTGATGCCCATCTCTGCAGAGCAGGCACAGCTTGGAGCATCTGGCCTTCCTCCTTCTGAACCATTTGACCGTGTAGTTTCTGTGCCAGTTCTCAGCAGGTTGACCACTAAACCTTATTTTCTGGTATTTCAGTGTTTTTCCTGGGTAGTTGCTGCATTCTCCTTGCATGTTTGACAGTGGCTGCTTTGAGGATTCAGCGTGTGGTTTGAGGGGTTTTGGCTGCTTTCTGCTGTCATGCAGACATTCCTTTCTGCTTTAAAAGCAACAACTTTTGCTCAATAATGATTCCCATTGTTTTTGCTTTCATGAAGTAATTGAATTGATCTGCTGGGCTTTGTGGCAGCAAAGATTGCTAAGCCAAGATGATTTTCTAACCCATCTTTCTTCCAGTTTTCTCGGGGATTTTGAGTATGTCTTTGCTGATTATTTCCCTGCATATTATAAAAGTTGCCTGGAGGAATGAGAAAGTCATTTGTTTTCTATATAGCATTAAAAAATCATGTCATCATTGTGCAGCACCCTTGCCTGCAATGCTGGACAGTCTTGCATTAATTCTCTGCTTGCTTCCCTCTGCTATACAGTGATTCTGTAGGTGACTGAAGCATGACCCCACGTTTGGTATTCATTCTCTTAACACTGGTCTCTCTGAGTCCCTGCCCTGCTCTCTCCCCTTTCCCATCCCAGGAGCCCATTCAGACAATGCTGCTATTGCACCCTTCCTTTGCATGCCATAGATGAGCAGTGGCAGCGTGTGCTTGCCCTGTCACAGCAAGGAGAGGCTTTAGGAATGCAGTGAGTTGTTGTAATTCCCAGCCAAGGGTCTTGAGGCTTTCTCTGAGTTTAAAGTGCTTATATTGCTCTGCAGCATCTTGTGTTGACACAGGTAGGTGGGAGGGAGCTCTGTAGCCATACCTACTAGTAATATATTTATAGCTAGGCAGGCTGGGAGCCTCTGAGGTTCAGGTAGAGAGATTTCCCTCGGAGCTGATGGGCTGAACGTGCTCTCCCATCACAGTCTGTGTGTTCAGTGGCAGAGGAGCTGGGAAAAGAGCTGAGTGGTTGTTCCACACCATGCCTAAGCCACGCAGTGTCCCATTCCAGCCATTCCACCCTGTCTTCTGCCTTAAAGCTGCTGCCTTCAAGGAGCCCTGGCACCAGCCTTGGGACCCGGCAGCGTGTCACTCACAACTGGGCACACTCCTGCTTATTCCTCATCCTCATCACTAGGTTGTTTTCTCTCCCACAGCCTAAAATAGTAGTTTCCCTCAAGCTCGGCCCTCTTCTACCTTAACTGATGGTGCTGCAAGAGGCAGAGACTGATGCTCCCCCTTTCAGAGAAGATGGTGGTTATGTAAATCCTCACCCCAACATGAGTCATCTCGCAGCACCTTTTGGAAACGGAGGGGTTGCAGCTTCCTCTTGGTGTAGGCGCACGGCTCCCATCAGCATTAATGGAAGTGACATCCGCACATCAGGAGCTGTCCCTTCTGCTCTTGGATTAATGCTCTCACCACTATGTTTGTGCCACCTGTATGGCAGTGCACACTGATTCCTCTGCTAGGAGACGGGAGGCAAGTAAAATGTTGTGATTTCTCATGAGCAGAACCCTGCTGAGACATTGAGTACAATGGGAGCTCCCTCCCGTGTCCACGAAGGTCTCTGGTGCCAGCAGTTTCTTGCATCTCTCCCCTGTGAGTGAATTTATCTCACTGTTTTCTCAGGAGAAATGAGTAATTCCCAGAACCTGTGCTCAGTTTACAGCAGTGATGCTTTGCTGGCTCCTCTTCTTTTAGTTCATGCCGTACCAGATCAACAGCTCTGGGTGTTGATGGCCTGATATAACCATCTGATCCCCAAATCAGGTGAAACAATTGTGTGAGCATCTTATTTCTTCACGTTTTCTTCTCTTTGGCACGCAGTTTCTGTTAAGAAGGACCCCTTCAAATTGCCTTGAGCTGACTGAAAATAAATCAAATTATCTGCTCTCTTAAGCCAATGCCATAATGTTGAGCATTGAATTTTTAATGATGACAGAGGAGGAGGACTCTGTCATGTTACAGCTTGTTGGGGATGCAGGAGCTGGATGCTACCTGCATACTTAATAGTGCCATGTTAAAGGGAATTAGTGCCAATTATAAATGTGGCTCTAAGCATGTTGTTACTGAGATAGTGGGTTGAGACTGGCCTCTGACTCCAGCCAGAGCCTTCTGGGTGTAGTTTAACTGGATAACAGAGGAGAAAAAGCTTCCATTTCTCTTATCAGCCTGATAGAACACTCCGGATCCCTTTCTGCTAGCACTGGTGTGGGTTTTAAACATAAGCCATCATGTTGCCTTGTTTATCCCTACTCACGCCTTAAGGACAGCGTATTGTGCAACTTGAGTCATATTTCTCCAGCTTTAGGCTGTACATTTTTGGTCTCTTGATGTACAGAATCCATGCGCAACTTTAAATAGTATTTAAAAACCTGTAAAGAAGCCCTCTAGTTCTTTTGCACACTACAAACTTCAGGCAGATCTGATGAAAAGGCACTGTCTTAATATGAGACAAAGACTTATTTCACTCATTCTCCATTGCCTTCATTTGTCACTGTGGTAGCAACATTATCAGATGTTCATATTAAATATGTACTCATTGTAATGGCTGGAGCAGGTTGTCATTGTCATGTTTACAGCTCTGCCTTTTCCCTTACTGTCACCCTTCCTTTCCCCAAGCCCTGCACTGGACCTGGGGGTGGGGAGGATGCTTCTGACTGTTAAATACATCACAGGTCCTGCCCTGTAGCACTTGGGGCCTGAAATGCCAGCACTTCAGAAAGCTAACTGAAACTGGGAGTGTTGGAGGTCAGGAGAATGCCCTGTGGGAGTTATTACTGGATTGCTGAGCTATGCTCAACTCTTTCTTCCTGATCCCTTGGAGAGCTGGCTAGGTGGACCTTTGCCTTGTCCTGAGAGGTTAAGTACAACTGATCCACCCTTTGCAGCTCTTAATGCAATTCTCAGGGGGCAGAGATTCCTGGGGAGAATAGAGCTTTTTAACGTGGCTAAATGCAAGTCGAGTTGCCTTAGAATAGACTATATGTTTTGAACGTACATCTCTTCAGGCACCCAAAAGGATTCTTTTGCATCTAGGTAGGGAGTACTACAGCGTACGGCATCACTTTTGAAGAACTAATCTGTCTCTTTGCAATGTAATAATGTTTTTGAACCACCAGGCTTCTCTCCCTATTGAATTCTATAGGAAATGCTCCTAATAGCACTGGAAGCAATATTAATGGCTTTCCAATTAGATATCTGGATAGTTTGTTTATTTTATCGGCCTTCCAAGGCAGAAAATCGAAGGTTACCGTGGATCTCACTTGAAGTTTTCCATCGGTGGGGCCTTTCTGTCAGGAGCCAGATACTCCATAACAACCACATAAAGCACTTCAGAGGAAATATTTTGCCCAAGGAACAATAACAAGGCTTACAAGGCTTTTCTTCTTTCCCAGGGTTTCCTTTAGGGAAACCTTTTCATTTCCTGATTGAAAGATCAAATCGGCCCATAGAGGGAGCAGAGGAGTGCGCGTGATTCTTCTCCTGATCTTTGGAAAAACACTCCTGGTTAAACAGCCCATGGAGAGGTTCCTCTTTAAAGGGAAAGGTGTTTGTGTGATGGGGGGGAAGGATTAGGAAGTTATCTGGAGGGATGGACAGGAAAGCTTAAAATCCACTTCATAGTGTCAGTGGAAGTGACAGGGTGATGTTGTATCAGGGTTTAAACGGTGATACACTCTCTGCAAGGATGAATAAATCATCAGTTCCTGTCTTTGTAGGGTAGCCGGTATAGCACATGGATGGTTTAAAAAGTTGGGGAATATTTTACTGCCACATCAGGAATTATTAAATACACTCTAATTAACTTTGTTTTATATGAAATCGCTCAATTTTGCAGACTATTATGTAGCTCCATCTATCCATAAGCTGCCTATTAACATGACATAATTTACTGGGTTAATATGCTTATAATCATATCTAACACGATGATGTTTGTTTAATTTCTCTAGTTATTAATTATCAGTTAACTTTTTATGACCTATGAATAGACCTCTAATAGGACGTGCAGGAGGAGCTGATGGCTGTGCTGCTGTCTGCCCTCTGTCTCCTCTCTGCTGCTTCTCCTCACCTGTCAGGCTAACACCTCTGCTCTGCCAGCCTATGTCAAGTTTGGGATCCCAGTTCTCCAGTTGGAAGTGCAAGAATTGAGGAAGGTTAGTGACCCATCTGTCAGTCATTTGTAGTGGAAGGAAGAGCAGTACCAAACCGCCTCGGGACTGAGCCTTCAGACAGCCGAGGTCTGAACTACAATAAATGAGGTTTGGATTCTTTTGTCAGTATGAGAATTACCTTAGGAAGTGAGCTTAGGAACAAAAGGCCTGTTTTAAAGAACTAACCATCCGCTTTTGTGTTTGCTCCAATTGGAAGCTGAGGCAAACAGGTACCCATTTGTATTCTAGACCTACCTTCAGTGTCCTTGGTAGTGGGTCTAATAGGAAGTGTATGGTTGGGCCTCTTCCTGAATAGGAGTGTTTTCCTGAGCTGACTCCAAAGGAATGTTCCAGGGTTGTGAGCTGTGCTTTTTCAGCAGTGTGGAATCCACTAGACATAGTTTAAGCCAGCTCTATCAGCTAATGTGCTTGATCCATCCACCTCAAACGCGAAGCTGTGCTTCGCTAATTGTGAAGCTGGGATAGTTTATCTTGCTTAGTTTTACTCTAAATTATGATAGGCTTTAAAATGAACTCTGAATTTGATTTATCAACAGTTATGATGCTAAATCAGCAATGAGGCCTTGGTGTTCTGAGACTAAATATTAGCACTAATGAGAAAAGATAGCATCTATGTTTTGTAACTCCACTATGTAAGGGCAACTTCTAAAGTTGTAATTTCATCATTCAGTCATTAACTAGGCAAATACCTTACACACAAATCACTTTGCCTGGAGCATAAAGGACCAGCAATGTGGCAGCAGATCGTGTTCAACTGCCTGAGTTTATTCAGGCTTCGGGTTTGGTTTTCAGAAGGAAGAGGTGTCTCCTGCAGGACAGGGGTGGTTGTCAGATTGCATTTTCCACCAGGATGAATGGAGCATGGCTTCAGGTTTAAAAAGAGTGCTTCTTCCCTTTGAAAACAGAAGCGACAGAATGGAAGACCTATGAAGTGCAGTGTTTAAACAGTGACTGGATGAAGCCAAAGTGCCCAGACTGAGAGAACAGAAAAAGTCTGGTTCTGGGAACATCCATCACTTCTATTGCCAGGCTCTAGGCTTTAGGTTCTTGCCAAAGCAGTTACTTGTTTGAGGATCCTGTGACAGTTTATGCCCTAAACCCATTCTCCTTTCAGAGAAGAAAATAAAGCACACTCCACATCCCACCACATACCCCCAGCAACTATGCTGGGATTGTCAGTCCTGCCTTACATTATATTCCTGTCCCCTTGTTGATGGTTCTGGTAGTGAGTCACTGAGACCATTTGTGTTTCTCAAGGCAGACCTTCCTTCTCTGCAGGGTGATGGACGGTGAGAGATCCTCCTTCAGACTGAGCGTAAAGAAGAAAGCAGTAATATATCCAATGTGAAACAGATCTGTTTGGAAAACCTGTGTTTCCAAAAGGTGATTTAGCAGTTTACCAGGAAATTATTCCAACTGGGACTGCTGGGGATCAGATCTTGCAACAGATTGAGTGAGGCAGAAAGTTCCTCTCCCTCTGATCCTCACCTGGTCTTCACTACATGGAGTCTGTTGTGAGCACAGGAAAAAGTACTGAAGCAGGAGTTGCAGTGGGAAGAGTCTGGCATTCTGGTAAAGTCTGTTGGCATTACTTGATAGGGAAGTATGAACCTTAGAGTTCATATCAGGGCTGAATTTCAGGTCATCTGAAGCATCGTGTTAGGAATCAGGGAAGGAATTACGAGTGTATGGGGGTGTTTAACATCCTATGAGAGGTGGTAGAGAATGGTGGTTTAAATAAGGTCACCTGATGCTCACTTAGGCCCCAGTCCAATAGTCTTTAAGAGCTTGATGCATTCAGTGGCTATATGGTGAGGTTATATCTTTACTGATGTGTATTCCAAGAATAAGGATTTCTATAGCTGTTTTGATAAAACCCCAGGTTTTTATGCTGCAGGAGGAGTCCGGGATGAATCCTGAGCACTGACATCTTATGGAGAACTTTGTGTTCTATCACAAATTGATAGAATAAGTCAGTAAATTCACCTGCCAAGGCAGGGCTTGGAGCAACCTGCTCGGGGTTGGAACTGGATGAGCTTCACAGTCCCTTCCAACCCAAGCCAGCCTGGGATATGAAAGAAAGAGTTTTATATCTGTTCTGTTTCCATGTAAGCAACTCTTTATCTTCACTGCAATTGAACTTAGCCCAAAACTAAACTTAAAGAGAGCTGGAGCACAAGTGGCTGTGGTGAATGGCAGCATGGAAGAGGCTGGAGGATTCCTGCTGTGCTCCTGGCTCTGCCTTTCATCTCCTGGCAGGTGATTTTCAGCCTTACTTCCATTTTGCAGCTAGTGAAGAACGTGTCTTCGTGGCAAAGGCCTTGAGATAGAGATGACACAATCCCAGAGGCTCTGTTTATTTGCTGAGGTATTTCGTGACCTGCCTGAATTATTTTCACTCCTCTGCTTTGTCGTCTCTTGGAGATCATAGGAGCTGAAAGATCCAGGCTTAGGTTACGGTTGTGTTGGTTTAGTCCCTGCACAAACAGCCCTTGCCTCAAACAGCTCTGGTCTCCAAGGGCAAGCAGGGACAGGACTTAATCTTCTCATTTTCCAGCTCATAAAATGGCTTCTCCAAGGTCACATCTCAGTATCTCAGGTATTAGTTCCGTAGCTGTAATGAAACAAGAAGTTGCTTCAGATCCTGGAGTAAAAAGACGTATAAAATCACCTTTCATCGTCCTAGGGATTCTTAAATATGTTTTGTTGATCTCTGAATCAGAGGAAATCTGATTAGTAGCAGCTTTGTTTAATGATAAATGGCATCAGTACTTGCCATCCTTCTGGCTTGCACCAGTCTGAGTGGTGGCACAGATGTGCCCACACCCGCAACAGTCTGCATCTGCAGCCAAAGCTGTGTCCTGAAAGAGCTCCTGTGGGCTCAGGTTTGAGGTAGGGTCCCTTCACTGTACATGAAAATGATCCCTTGTGTCTTTCTGAAACCCATAGAATCCCAGACTGGTTTGGGTTGGAAGGGACTTTAAAGCTCATCCAGTTCC
>JBAFWW010056963.1:0-17898 GCA_036873685.1 Agapornis canus
CAGCAGCAACTAAAAACATCGGCCTTATCAGCCTTGTTCCCGAGTTCAGTCAAAAAACAGCTACTAAGGAAAACTGACTGCAACTGCTTGAACCCAGGACACAGCACATGAATTTTACTTTCCTTCCAAACCTTTCCCCCATCCTAATGGGGAGGGAAATGAGCAAGTAGCTGTGTTACCAGCCAAGATTAAACCACAACAGTCTATATGATGTTTTAATCACATATCTCTATCACCTGCACATGCAAAGTTAATTATTAATTAATTTTGTAAAATAGCGTATTTCACTGAGCTGGTTAATTGTGTATCTAGTGAGGGACATCAGTATTTCCTGAATCACAAGTTTTAAGCATTTACTTTGGGTTCATACACTCATGCTGAAAATGTATTACATTTGTACAGATTCACACATATACCCCTGTATATATCCATAATACATATATAGCTATTGTTTTTGGTACATACCAGTACTTTAAATGATATACTGTGAATTCTTTATTTAGAGGTGAAAATTGCAAGCCAGCAGTATGCTACACACTTCTGTTATTTGGACACATAGGAATACACAGATGCAATTCCACTTTTACTAGATTCAGTCTCATTAGACCCTGTTTTCCTAACTTTCTTCAGTTTCTTCCCCTCTGAAGTTGTAAGCAGCTGAAAGAGTATCTGAATTTCAATCCAGAATCATTCTAACCTATAATTAATGTTAAAGACAAGTGATCAGGCAGCAATTTTGGAATGCTGTGTTCTCCAAATGGCTAATCAGACAACCAGAGCATAGGATTTGCATACTGTAAAACTGACAAGAAGTAACCGTGACACAATTATGCAGATCACACACCAGCACCAATATGAGCAGAGAGAACTGCACAGCTGGGAAGGAAAATATTAGTGACTGCCAGAATTCCTGTCAGTCAGCTCAGGCAATCTCATTGACAAAGAAAGTTTATAATTATAGCTTTTTCCACTGAGGTACTCAGCAATAATAAAAGCATTTAAAATAATTCTGCTGTACTCTCACCAACCTGTGAGCATTTGTCATTTAAGAAGCACAGCTGCTATTACCAGTTTTTTCATTCTCTCATTTTCACTGAGAGTGACTCCCTGTTGTGTCCTACACACACATGTAAAATACATACTATATAGTACAAACATTATTGGGGAGGATTTGTGCATTTTGGGAGTGTGGGGCTGCAGGGATGGATCTGAGGGAAGAGGATCTATACTAGACACAGACAGTTCCAGCTGATTCTAGCTGACCTGCTGCTGGACACAGATGCATTCACCAGAGGAGCCTGTGGTGTGTCTACACCCGTCAGATCTGCCTCTGTGAAAATGTGCATAAATGTCAGTCAGCACAAAGAAAGGAACCACAAGGCCAGAGCAACTGGTGAGAGGAGACCTCACTGAAGTAGTACTGAGAGACCATAGACTGCAGCGAAAGCAGTTGGCTGAGCAGTGGCAAGTGGGCTCCAAGAGCCAGGATCCTTGGGACACTGACCCAGCCTGCTGCACTGCCCCTCCCTCACCAAATGGACAGTGTAGTGTTTAATGAGAACAAAAGCATGTGTCCAGAGGGAAACAGGAGTGCTTTCCATAAGGTTTTGTTTTGTTATTATATTTCTTCAGTACCAGAATCAATAATTAATTTTTAATTGGCAAAGAAGTTAAATTGGAATCCCCCGAATCAGTGTGCTGGTTTTGCCTGCAATAATTATATAAATATGGTCTATCTTGGGATCAGAATTGTCATATCTGCATTCACTCCTGGTTGTTGTGTGTTCAGAAAAGCTTTTCAGGGAGCAAAACCAAATTAAAGTTAAAAGCAAGACAAACGAAACTTTGCAGCACTTCCAGTACAGCACAGCACAGGTTTCAAGTATGATATTGTTCACTTTTAATTAAATGTGAATTTTATCAACTACTGTGAAGTAACGGTATGTTGCACATTGTGTGCAATAGGACTGAGTATTCCTCTTTCATATTGTTTAGGTGCACCAGATGTCTAGAATCAGCAACAGATCTTCATTAATCTAGCATGTTTGAATTACCTGTATACTCAAGATGAAATCCAGCAGCTGAAACACTGATATCAGACTGAAAATTTAGGTAAAGATTATTTGATGTGCTGTTGAGAAGCGGAGGAATAGTTGTTCCTGAAATGAGAAATCAAAATATTACTGAAATGCACAGAAACTGAACTAAATGCATAAGCGTGTGTGTATAAAAAGAGAGAAAGAGAAAGAGAAAGAGAAAGAGAAAGAGAAAGAGAAAGAGAAAGAGAAAGAAAAAGCACAAGGGAGGTTGGCTCTGCATCCTTCTCTTACATAGAGGAGTTGAGTGAGGGCATGGTGTTACTGTATGATACAATTCAGTGGCATTTTAATGAAAAATGCAGACACAGATGGAAGCCCAAACCTGTCTCAGTTAAATGAGAGATTCTACCATAAAATGTATGCATTTTTCAATTCAATATTATTCTTTAAAAGTACTTCAGACATTTATTTCATGGTATTTACATACTTTCTGATGTATTGTCAAATTTGTAATGAAGAATAATTGGGGAATTACAAACTCAGATAGAAACATCTTTCAGTACTTTTTGTTCAAAGAATATGTCGTGTTATACAGAGGAAACATCTTTTGACACATGATCTACAAATGTATGCTTTTAATTTCTTCTCCAATTACTTCTGCCATGTGCTTGGAGCTAAAAATATCATTTTCTACAGAAAAAAAAAAAATGAAAACTACTGAAATTCAAGTATCAAAATTACAAGGTCATAATATTAACATTGAAAGGTATTATGATAAGATGATCATAATACCTCATCAGGATCACAAAGGTGATCAAAGGGCTGGAGCACCTTTGTTACCTCTGATCACCTTTGCTATGGAGACAGGCTGAAAGAGTTGTGGTTGCTCTGCCTGGAGAAGAGAAGGCTTTAGGGAGATCTCTAGAGCAGCCTCCCTGTACCTAAAGGGGCATACAAGACAGAGAAGGATTTTTTTTTGTTTTTGAAGAGCAAGTAGTGATAGGACATAGGGTAACAGCATTAAATTAAAAAGAGTATATTTAGATTAGCTATTGGAAAGAAATTCTTTACTGTGAGAGTGATGAGGCACTGGCACAGGTCGCTCAGGGAAACTGGGACTGCCCCATCCCTCAAAGTGTTCAAGGTCAGGCTGGATATGGATAGGGCTTTGAGCAGCTTGGTCTAGTGGAAGGTGCCCCGGGGGGCTGAAACTAGATGATCTTTAAGGTCAATTCCAACCCAAACCATTCCATGTAAGATTCTATGACATAACAATATTAAAAAATAAAATAAAAATCACAGAATTGATTTAATTACAAGAAATACAGGAAACAAATTTAAGAAAAAATAAGATTCAATAGAAGAGAAAAATACTGAAAAATCTAGGAATGGAAAGAGTGGAGAAGGCAAATAGATGTAGATATAGCATAGGCCATTGAAATGGATAGCACATTATGGAAAAGGGATATAACAGCTTACTTATTTTGTATTTAGAACACTAAGTTACAAGAAAAATAGTATTTGAAGAGGTTTACAAGCAAAAATATTACCTTCCTTTTGTTTTCTTCTTTTTTTTTTAGAAGATTTTATTTTTTAAATCCAGGTAAGTCTTTTTAAAGAAGTGTTACCAGATCAATTTGAAACATTCTAGAAGTCATCGCAATAACTAAACAGTTGACAGCGTGCATCTTAAACCTTTCTGAAACTTCAAAATAGCTTGTATGTTTGTAAAACAAGAACATATTGGCAATGGCTTTTTTTAAATCAAACATATCTTTGCAATTTCTGTGCCATAGCACATCACAGCTGATTATATCGTATTACAATATGTGTTTGATGTAACCATAGCAATCATTAAACTCATTCTCAGAATTTGTAAGACACATGGATTCTCCAGAATGTTCAAACATTTGTTCTAAAAGTGCAACACTTTCTTTTTAAAAATCATTTCTTTTTAAAGAAAATTCAGAGTTTTTATAGCCTGTTTAGACACTAAAGTAGTTGTGCACATATAGTCTGGTCTAATGTACTTATTTCATGTTTGCTTTTCTCATTTGCTGTTAATCAATCTTAATTAAGTCCAATCTACTGTGTCTGCTATGCCTGATGCCTGGCATTGGTCAATTCCCTACACACTTAGGTAATGCTTTAAAACTTTATCTGGAAGATATAAGCAGTAAATCCTCAGGGAATCAAAACCCCTCAGAAATACTATGGTAAGCAATAAATTGGATTGTTTAATTATAAACATGCATACAGGCTATTCATAATCTCAATAAATTATTCAACAATATCTACACCAGGTGGAATTCTAATTCACATTTTAAGGAAGAGTCCTGTCCTATAATTTGCTTTTATTGAGGAGATAATGAAAAGATCAGGTGATGTGAATGAAGAGGGAATACTCAGCTGTTAAGAATAAGTCTTTTATTTTACTTTACAATGAGAATTTTTAAATGCCATCATTTAAAATGTGTTGAGATGGTTTACTAGTCCCTAGCAGTAAAATTGTTGTAAGGAATATAAGGACAAGTATTTAGGTACTTGTTAGGTAATACCCAGAACCTTACAGGGTGTCAAGCAAGGTAACCACCAGAAGCTGGGAAATGGAAACATGGGAGAGTTTTCTAGAACGTGATTGGTTTTAGTGGGATGAACAGAAGAGCTACCACAAGAGTTTTGGAGTAGTTTCTTGACTCTTTGTGTGATTGTGGCAAGTATTTCAAGCCCCAAAATAACACTGCATCTAATGATACTTGTTTTTATAAGCTTCTTACGATCACTGACTGAAAAAGAAAATCTAATCACATATAGAACACAATTATTATTATTATTATTTATTCTGATCCAAGTTTACACACTATATATTAGTTTCAAATATAGTATAAGGTAAGGAACACTTCAGAGTGAGACAGTGTACAAGTTCTTTTGATCGTTTTTGTTTGCAAACTAGACTGTGGTAATTTTGATTAAAAACCCCTCTGGCTAAAATTTTCAAATTTGTTTTCTGATAAGTGACTACTAAGATTATGGCCTAATTTTGACTTCTCATGAATATTCAAATATTCACAATATCTTTCTCTGCAGTTTTAATGCAATTAATTTAGTTACACTCCATTTCAAACCAAACAACTCCAGAAACTGAGTCTGCAAAATATAGCAACGGCTTAGAGTATGTTACCATCCAAAGAAGCTATCTGAAATTCACGAAAGTGACATCCTTGCATTCAGGCTCTGAGACATGGCCTTCATGTTATAAATCGTTTAAGTGGTTAAAAAGTGGTTTGCAGGCATGGCAGAAAAATAAATAAATAAACCAGTGTTATTCTAGAGTTAGTATATCTTCCAAGGTTAAGCAAAGGAGTGGTTTGTATCCATCACATAATGACATTATAAATCTTTGTACCTTGCAAGGCAGTGACATGAAAAATTAGACTGAACAAGCCAGGGATGCACTATTTGTAAGCCTTAAAGGAAAGGTTAATGCAAGCTAAATATTGACATGTCAGCAATAAGGATTATAGCAATTATAAATTTGCACTAATGCCAGCTGCTGTTTAATTATTATGTGACACTGACAGGTCAGCCTGGAAGATTGACAGCTGAAGGTATTTGCCTTGTAGGAATTATTCAAGATCTTTGGAACAAGCTCTGATCTCTGTTACATCAGTTAAATTCTGCACACAATCTACTACAGCCAGGGGAGTTAATTCATATTCCCAGTGGTAAGAGCAGAATATGCTATGGCATGTGTTGAATTAATTTTCCCTAGTGTCAGAAAAGTGAATAATTAGTTATCATGTAAACATACAACAACATTTTTTCTCTCTTTTTTCCTTTAAGTCACTTTTCTAAGAACTACACTAAAACATATATAAATAATGTTAGCATCTGCTTGAGAAAAAGCCATGGTGGGGAAACAAGAAATGTAAATTTATGCTCTAAATAGGAATGTTTTCATTAATCTCAGTAATAATCATAAATCTTTAGCTTTTGGGAAGTGCTCAGAAATAAAAAATATGTAATCAATGAAGGCAAATTTCACTGTTTTCTAAGGAAATAATCAAGTAATGATTAAAACAGATGAGTATTTCTGGAGTACAGGCAAAACAGTAGACTGAACTTCTCTGCTGAAATATACTGGGTCTGATTAAATTATTCATCTGGGAAAATTAATTCAATGACTGTCATTTTGCTGCACTTGCACTGTTCACTAAGCAATCTTGACATCTAAAAGCTCGCTGAAATTATGGCAGTAAATGACTGCAAATGACCAACATGAAGCCTGTGAATCAATTAAATTCTAATTAAACTTTAACATACCAAATGAACAGGATTTAATTTATGTAGAAATCTTAGTTTCTCCACACACTAGTGCATTTCTAAAAGACTCTATAAAATAGAAAATCAGGACAGTTATGCTTTTTCTCCCTTAAGTTGCATGAAAAACAGCTTACTTATTTCAATGTCAGAAGATTAATGCATGTCTTGTGGCTTTTGAAATTTCTAGATAGTACCTATTTTATTTTCAGTATTTAAGTAAAAGAGGAGACCGGTGCCAAAGTCCTATATCATTCCTGTTAAAACTGCAGTTTTCTAAGACAGTCTTCTGTGCTTTTGGGCAGTTATTAATCTGTTTACTTGTAACAAGTCATGTTGCATTCTGAACACAAAAAATACGCTGGGGCTCATCACATAATTTCATTTTAAATACTTTGCTTCAGATGTCTCAGGTTACTGAAGGAGCCACTAGTGATCCTCAGCCCTAGGAAGTAGAACTGCATTTTAGTTCTCATTTATCATTAAAACATCTTGTTTCCAACCTCTCAGTGAAATTCCTATTGATAATTATTGGGTTTAGGATTTTTTTGTTTTTAATTGACAATTATACTTTTTATGGAAACATTGCTGGGGGTTTTAATATGTTTATATGTTTCCCCTCTTCTTACACCCAGTCTTACAAAATCATTATGGAATCAAAGTTTTAACCTTCCATAGGATTCACTACAGCTGTTCCTGTATTATATTAAAATTTATTTCAAATATAAAATTAAATTTCTGGTAAAATGAAACACATGAGATCAGTGGCACATGACTAAACTGTAAGATATCTGACCTTAAGCAAGACTCACTGGCATCATTCTTTCTTCATTGAAAAGAAGATGTTTCATGTCTTTAAAAAAAAAAAAAAAAAAAAAAAGTTAAAAGTAATCTCCATGAAATTTCAAATGCAAAACTATTTCATGTTAACATTTTGCACTTGCAAAACTAAATCAGAGACAACTAGTGCAGTAGAAGGACCTCTGTATTTTAGATTTGGGTCAAATTTATGGCATAGGTTACAAAGAATGTATTAGACAGGTTCAGTATAATAAGAAAGAAAGTCTACATAAAGACCATGGCTCCTTGTTCTGAAACAAAGCAGAACAGGTGGTGACAGTGGGTTCCTCTAAAAAATGCACTCCTGATCCAAAATAGAACAGCAGTATAAACACATCTTGTAGTGTCATTCCACTGTGTTCTTCATAAATGAAGTACTGAATTGAGACCTCATTATTGCAATATACTCTGGCTGCATACTATACTGCAGCAACACTAAAGCCGACTAAGGAGGTGGCTGAATCCATGTGTTTTACTCAGACCTTTCCCAAGCTTTAGAAAGGAAACCTTGGAGATGTTTCTCCACAACAACAGTGTAAAAGAGATTACCTTAAGAGCTTTCAGGTGATCAAAATATAACCATTTTTATCATAATAAAAGTTTCAGTGTTAGTAATTAGCTCAATGTTTGCAAGTTTGTTGGTAGAATAAACTCAGAGTCCTCTCCAATCAGATCAAAAATAGATATTTAGATTGCTATACCAGCTCTTTTTCTTCTGCACCCAAACTAACAGCAACATCATTTGAGTTTAATAAAAATATTTATAAGTATGCTTCCAATTGAATGGGGTAGGCTGCATTTTAATTAAAATGTTTTCTCAATTTCAATGCACAAATCCAATTTACACAGAAAACTAAAGATATTCTACAGTTTGACGGTGGAGTTGAAGGGAATTATGGTACATATTTCAAGGTCAAAAGCCTTTAAAAGATTGACCATTCTCAATTATGTTGTTAATTTCTGAGTGTGCTCATATGAAAAGAGTCATAACAAGATCCTAGGGGTTTGGCAACTGAGAAAGTGCTTCTGCACCTGGCATTGTACATGCTATGCATCACAAGCAGGCAGAAAAGTAGAACTCTGCTTTTTCTAGAGCACTTCATCATGGTATAACAGTAGCAGTACGTGCCATGATAAATGTCCTGGGGGAGGGAAGATATTTAAATAACACCCGTTTTTGAAGACCAACATAAACAAAACTGATCAGAGCTATTTTGTTTTGTTTTGTTTTTGCTGCAAGGTCATTTACCTCAAGCAGCCATATGCACAAGTTCATAGTGCCTCTTGCATCCTTCCAATCTTCACTTCATTCCCCAGAGGTTCTGGGTTTTTTTAATTTCTAATTTGAAGAGTTTCATGACAGTCAAAGAGCAATTAGACCTCTGTTGTTTGGTAGTTATAAGGTTAATAACACTTTCTGAACCTACTTAAACAAATTCACATAGAGACAAAATAAGATTTTTTCTGGTTTTGTGTATACTTTACTTTGTGTATACTTTGTGTATGCAAGTATACTTGTTTAATTTCCAGAAAAGCAAGAAATTTTAGCTTTGAAAATCTACCAAAAATAATGGAATATATTTATATATTTCTTAAAAAAAAAAAATTATGAATATTTAAATCCAAAATGACCAGACACATTTCTTGATATTTTTTTATTTTTTTTTTTCTAGAAAAAGTGGTCTGCAAAAAGCTGGGAACAGCCAGTCTGGATTGCAACTATCATGTCTCCAGTCTTGCATGCTGTCTGAAACCGTGTCCAACACCAGTTTGCAGATGTCATGTCATCTACCCTACTGCTATTTTCCTAAATGGACCAAATCTTCTCCTTCCCATTCAGACATCCCAACACTGTGAAATTTTGGAACATGTGTCTCTGAGTAGAGCCTCCCAAGACTCTTTCTTGGGTTGACCTGTAAGGTGCATAGGAAATTTAGAGTAACTTCTATTGTGAATTAATTAGTATTTTTTAGTTCTGTTTGAGATTATGCTACCAAGCTACTATACACATAATCCTCTAATACTTTCTTGTAGCTTTCTCTGGATTTGACTATTAATTAACTAATTTCTGATATTCAAGAAAAGCTGCATCACTAATATTCACTCTTAATATTTATAAATATATTAACACTGGTATTTTCATGGAAACTTGAACCATTGTCCTGTTAATCAGATGTGACAAAACCTGACCCTTTACAATAAACTTTTTTTTCCTCTTGACTTCCATGGGAGACTTCTGAGTAAAGACTTGTTCCTATACACAATTATTACTTTACTAACATGTTCAAAGGACTCCCACAATATATCACTTATCAAACTTACTAGATCTGTTATCCTGGAAAATTATTAACAACCACCTTATTAAACTGACTTGGCTCCCAATAATTGGAAACCCCCAAGATTTTAGTCCCAGAGAGTTTTTCAGCTTTATTGCAAGAAAAAAAAAATAATTAATGTATCCCTGAAAATCCTTTGTGATATAGAATGAGGTTAGAAAAAAATCATTGCAATTTGCAGCAATATCCTTAAGTTCCTCCAATGTTCCCTCAATCACTTTTAAATATACAAAAGAAAAGGCTCTGAACAATATGGCCTGGCATTTACTGTGCAGTTAGAGTAACTGTTACACACGTGGCATTGAAATGATGAATAGAAGGGGTTTATTACAATTTGCAACTTTGAACACAGCAGAGTTTAGTAATGTCAAAGAGCCCCATAGGTAGCTGAAATCAATGAAAGCAGAGGCAAACCATAAACTGAAATGCTTTTTTTCCAAGCTTTTCATATCCCTTTATATGTGAAAATCTGCCTTGCACATATGTTTGCAAATTCTGGGATTCATAATATTCTGGAATCACTGCAAGAAACTAGGAATGAGAGGAAGGGACCTGAGTGAACAATTTTATTTCTTTATTGCATGATGTGGAGACTTTCCTACAGAGTTTGGGGAAAGGATTTTGCATGCTCTTCTGCTTTCTCCCTAGCCTCTTAAAGCCCTGAGGAGTGGGATTACAAGAAACTTATTCTTACCACAAAGGTATTTATGGAAAACACTCTTTCAGCATCCTGTTCAGATTTCCACCAAAGCATGGCAATAGTCTGTGGGGAGGTGGTATTATCACCACCTAGTTTATTGATAAGCACGTTTTCTTTGTTCCCCTGTTCATTCCTATCCACTGGCTTCCAATGATCAGACTCTGCTGGTGAGGAGAGGCAATTTTGTAGGCTTCCAGATGCATGAGTCATCAAAAGGTCTTGGTGGAGCATTTATTATCTGTTTAGTATTTATTCCCTATTTATCCTCAACAAAATAAGATTTGCATGCCTTGAGTTCCCACATACTACAAAAATCATGATGAACACTGTTATAATCTGCAATTAATCTAAAATTAAAATTAGGTTTGTTAAACAATGTATATTTCCCTTAAATTTGTGTTAATTGACATTAATTGCTCTCCTTTATACCCTTAACAATGAAAGTTTTATACTTTTTCATCATTAAGGATAAATGTCCTAAGCTTACAAACGTCCTGTTCCTCATACTTGTCATTTCTGAATATTGCATAATATAAACTGTCCTTCAGCTTTCTGGATTTTTCTATCATCTGTGAGATTTATTACAAGTCAACACTATCAAGCCAAAGATGTTACCAGACAGCTTTTTTGTATACAGCTCTCATAGCTTGATGATTTCAAATGTTTATCAACACCCATGTTCTTTAACATTTTTTTTAGTTATTAATATAGAATATCTGTCTAACAACACAAATCTTAATTGTTTCTAAATGTAGGAGTGTACCTAAACTTTTTAACTTTTTTATTTCTTAAAACATCTTAATCTTCTCCACTTAATGAATGACTTCTTTCCTGTTTTCTGTTGTTTGATGAACTTAACATATACTCTTAATATATAAATCTTGTCACATAATATTTAATTTCACTATCAGTAAACTACAGTTCAAAACATCTATTTTATTGGTTGAAATGTGATGCTGCTTTTAACATTTTTTATATACTGTGTTTACCTTTTGACTTCTGCTGTAATTTCACAACTGTACAAATATTAGGCACGCAGCCAAGCTATACCCTTTCTCATGTTCAGAGTCATATTTTGAAACATCAAGTAAAGCCTTTTGAAGCATTCTTAATTTTATTCACATAGTCTTTTGTCTTCTAACCACTGTCATATTTCTTACTGACAGCTTGTTTTCTAGTCTAGTTAGACACTAGTAGGACAGTATATACTAATGGGTTAACATCTCTAAAAATGAATAACACATTATTTAAATAAATTTAGAATGGAAATGATTGATACGATGCATAAAGGAAAGTCACAGAGATGTGAAGGAAGGCAGTATCACCTGTCAGTCTTGGCAATTATGATTTCCCTAGTCTAAGTCAAGCTCCATATATTATTTGAATAAATCTTTTTCTGTATGGATATCCTAAATCTTTTATGCCCAAGGCTAACAACTCAATAAATGCTGGAACTGGTCCATATCTAGCATTCTGGAACTGCTACTCCACAGTAGACTACAAACTTCCGAGTGTTACAACATGAGGTGAAAAGCAGCACATCCTGTGTGGCACAATTACATCAAAATAAATATGGATCGGCTGTGGTGGTTATATGATCTCCAAGCTGTTCAAAACTTAAAATGTTCTATGGTAGGGAGCATGTATTTTTCTTTTATGCTCTTGATCTATTTTCCTGATCCTTAAATCACACAGAAACAATGCAGTTCATAAAGGCATGTGTGTGCCATAGTCTTACATTTTTGTTGGAGTTCTTCTACAAGATGTCAAATTTGTAAATTACAATCTCATTCTTGAAGGTATTTATGAGGATATTTAGCTTTAAACAAAGTAGATAAACACACTAAACATAGTGGGACTCATTGCTAATTTTATTCACTCTTTGTACATTGAGACATATGTTATTTGATACTTTTTAGTAAAAGATTACTGCTAATAAAGTTCTCTTTTATACTAGCCTTTCACATATAAGCATTAGTTAATAACTCTTTCCAGTCTCTCTGACTGGTTAGGACACTTTTCAGTGGGATGTGGTGGCTAGAAACAGCACCTTGACAGGAGTGAATCTGGAAATGTGCAACAAAATGTACCTGACAAGTAAGGAGGGTGTAGGTATTCAATAAGAATATTTAATATCTGGTCTACAATCAGCACATCAGCACTTTCTGTAGCTCTTCAGACTGTTGCCTTAGATCTCTACTCCTAAGACAATTGGAGGTAATAGGATTGCCTAGTATGAGAGGAATACATAACAGTTCTCATTATTAGGCAAAGTGGAGTGGTTTATTCCATCAGGATGGAAAGAATTTTCTCCAGACTGATTCAAGAAAGCAAGAAATCCCATAGAGTCCAAAGCCAATTTTGAATAAATTTTCTATGTTATGTGTGTTATGCCCAAAAATAAAGGTACAAAAAAAATGCAGGCTTCAATGAAGGAAAGGAAAAAAAAAAAGAAATAGTTTGGGGTTTTTTGTTTGTTTTCTGTTTGGTTGGTTTTTTGTTTTGTTTTGTTTTGTTTTTTTGCTAGAGTCCATTTTTGGGTGATTTCTGATACACTATTCTTATGGTAATCTAAAGACATTTGCAGATGGAATTATCCCAATAGCAAAAGAAGCCAATGTTACATATGAGTCAGTCGTCTACGTCATACTTTCAAACATTTCTAATAATCAGTTGAAGTTCTTAAAAAAATGAAGTCATCCTAAAGCCCTAGCAGAGGAAACTCTAATTTTAATTTAATTCAGTTAATTTAAAAACAAGCAAAAGAGACTGTAAAACAGTCCCAAGACTATGTCATATAGGTATATATTCCATACTTCTGATCCTGGATATTAGCTGAAAACAAAAAGTGAATTCATGCCTGCTAGTATCATCAGGAAGCTAAAATATTAACTTAGGGTTTCTTGATAGCACATATCCCAAGTCTGAAATAATTCTTATTTCTTAAATGCATAGTGCATACAAAATAGGAAACTGAAGAGTTCCCTATGGAATGCATAAATAAGCCTTTAATAACCTGTAAGTTAATAAAATTATTACAGTTACAGTAATTCACTCGGCTTTGAATGGACTTTCCCTAAGGCTAGAATCAGAATTGTTTCTGAAATGTTCTCTCCCTTAACACAGAGCTATATGGAAAGGCTCAGGGACAGCAACACAGCATTACCAACCAGGAACCTGCTGGCAAGTTCATATTTTGCACAATTAAATTTCTAATCCTACCACCAGATCCTTGGCTGATGTCAATCAAGACAGTCCTGCAGATATTTGTGAAAGGAGTATCCTACTCTCAGTGCCCAAGCACTGGTGGGGATCTTCAGCAGTGGTCCCAGGGCAAAAGTGTGCTTCAGGAATTCCAGATTTTGAGGGCTGTTTAACATTTTAGTCCGAGAAGGAAAATTGTGCTTGAAAAATATCTTCTTTTCTACTGAAAAACACCTGATTTTCCAAGATTTTTGTTTTCTGTGTTAATGCAGATGCTTATCCAGCCTTTCTCGCTTCTCTGCAAATGAGCTTTAAATTGAGACTTTAAGTTAATCTACATAGTGCCAATCAACAGAAATAACTTTCTCTCTTGGTTACATATGTCCATACCTCAGCTGAGATATCCATATTATAAGGTATCCATACCCTGAGCTTGAGTAAGTGGTGAGGGAGAAAGAAGAGCAGCCTACACCTTGAAATTTACCTATCACTAGCCACTGTTAATCTGGAGATGAAGGTGCACAGGTTTCTTCCATGGAATCTTTCTTATTCTATACAATATTGGTTTGAAAACAAAAATAACACCCAAATCCCTCAAACTACTTCCATACAGAAAAGCTTCACAAAAAAAAAAATCACACAGAATCACAGAATCACTAGGTTGGAAGGGACCTCTAAGATCATCAAGTCCAACCCATGCCCTACACCTCCACTAAAGCATGTCAAATGAATGCATATAACATAGGAACAGAGGTACACACACATTTATAAATGTTAGTGAAATGCCAATTCATCTGGCAAATGCAATTTTCACTGTAATATACCTTTTCTAACAAAAAGTTGTATATTTTAAATATAAGTCTGAAGGAGGTTCTTTCTTTTCTTTTCAGATCAATTATATGGAACTTAATCTTTGCCATCTCATCTAAATTTGAAAATACTAGTAAGGATTTTTAAAAAGGTTAACTAATACCATGTTAGTTTTAACAAAGACAGGATCTAAAGGATCATGCATATTCATTGGTATTTATAAGATAGCATTTTATTTTCTTTGTAAAAGACATTTTCACTGGGTAGAATGTACATGGAAACTTCACTATCCTACAATGAAAACATTTTTCTCTTTATGGGAATGCAGCAATTCTTCTGTTTCCCCAATGGGATTTGAATTAGTTTAGCAAAATGTGGTTTACCCACAACAGCTGCAGCCTGCACCTGTGCAGTATTTCAGAAAATCATTAGGAATTGCATATTACTTTTTCATTGCTATGTTGTGGGGAAAACAAATGGGCAGAAAATGGTCACTGAGACCTAATGAATAAGAAACTAATGCAATATCAGCTTGAAGAGACATTTATTTTTGAGGTATGTGATTAAATATACAAAAGAATGAAGTTTAAGGAAAACAAGCGCCATATTTTCACAATGTCTTCTGAATTGAAACAGAAACTAAGCTGGATACAGAATGTTTGGTGTTTCTGATTTCTTTCAGTGTGAAGTTGCAACTTTTTTCTACCTTTTTTTGAATTAGTGGCAAAGGTCTTTCCCTCATTCCAGATTTTAAAGGCATGGAGATAGAGAAGCCTAATGGCCTAATGTGCTGTGCTTCTACCAGTGAATGAATTAAACTCCCATGGTGCTAAAAATCAGAGAGGGGAGGGTGCTACAAGACATTCAAAGCTAACTGTTAGATGTTGATCTCCCCAACCTGCACTGGAGTCAGGTGAGCTACAAGTACCCACTGCACTAAGGAACATCTTACATTTTAATATCTGCCAGTCTAATAATCCAAATCTGTGCTGAGAAGCAAGGGCTGCCTAAGCATGAACCACAACAAGTCAGAAAGCACAGGGTGCACATAGTTGTAGTGGATGGGGTCAAGAAGCAAACAAAGCCACTCTGAACAACACCACCAGAAACAAATCCATGTCTCCTCCCTAATATGTTTTGTTAATGACAATGTCAAATAGAACAAGTCACGCCTGTGAAATCCTGCCATTTTCCTGACTTCCCAATCTCTCTTTTGGTGACAAAAACATGAGCCAATGGCCATAAATTTCTAACAGCTTACTTGTAACTGCATTTACAGCATTTTAGCGTTTGTTAAAGACAGAAAATAAAAATAAATTCAATATACTTGCTTCCACCCATTTTTTAAAGAGGTCTTTGGCAAGTTGCCCAGAAAATAAACATAAGTGCATCCCAGTTAAAAAAACAAAAAGGCAAATGTCTTCCCCACTAAATGCAGATACAGTAACAATCTTGTTACCAAAAAGAAAGAAAATCACTTAAAGTAAAACAGAAAAAGAATGAATGCTATTAAGGACTGTCACTAGGCTTGACAAGTTAATGAGGGTTAGATTATGAGAGTATTATTGTTTTAGCAGAGTATTATATTCCACTCAGATTCTTCTCCTGACTTCATAGACAAAACTTGCTCAGAAATCTGTGCCAACTATTACATTAGGTTAATGGGACTCTGACACGTGAAACAAGGCAATGGGGTACTGTTGACATGCCACATGGGAAAGGGATGCTGTAGCTACAAATCCAGAAGGGGCACTAGACAGTTTTGTTGTGACGGTTTTGTTATTTTTTTTTTCTTCTATTGAAATAAGAGAATGAGGTAAAGTCATTAAAAGTCTCTCTAATAAATGAACATCAATTAATTGATTGATTTTTGTACTCCAGCAATGTTCATCATTGTGCATAAGTGAAGCAAGCTTTTTTCCCCTCTAAGTTTCATTTATCTTTAAAAAAGTTAGAATACTCCCTAGAACACCAAACAGCTGAAAATGTCTCCTAAAGACACTGATTTCACCAGCATGTTGTTCAGGATCTGAAAATAGATACCTGTTTTCCTTTCTCTTGCCTTAAAAGAAAATAATTATATAATGCTTTAGAGCCTAGGCACACAAGCAGCACACCTAAAACCTGCTAATTTAATTACCTTCCAGATAAAACAGACACAATTACTTGAGCTTTTGTTCAAAACCACAGCTGTGATATTTTTGCTATTTTGTTTCATACAAGCATTCTATGGCTAATATATTCCCTTGAATACAGAAATTAGTAATGAATTGTATTCAGCCTCATGGGGTTTATAGCAAAAATTCCAGGAACCGAAATCCTGGGAGCTGTAAGTCTGAACTAGCTACTCCAAGACCCACAGAACAGATGCAGCAAGTAACTGAGAACTGGGGATGTAGGACATCCTGGGAAGTGGTACTGGACAGCAGAGGACACCACCCCCAAGCAAAATCTTATGGCAAGGATGGACTGTACTGGTGTCCTGGTATTGGCTGAGATAGAGTTAATTTTATTCCTAGTAGCTGGTTCATTGCTGTGGTTTGGCTTTAGGCTGAGAGCAGTATTGATAACACTCTGATATTTTAGTTGTTAAGTAGTGCTTACCCTAAGTAAGCATGAGATGTTCTGAGGGAGCTGGCAGATGCAGCCACAGTCCATCATATTTGAGAAGTTACGGCAGTCTGGCAAAGTTCCCACTGACTGGAAAAGCGGAAACGTTACCCTCATTTTTAAAAAGGGGAAAAAGGAAGACCCCAGGAACTACAATCCAGTCAGCTTCACCTCGATATCTGGCAAGATCATGGAGCAGATCCTCCTCAAAACTCTGCTGAGGCACATGGAAAATAAGGAAGTGATTGGTGACAGACAACATGACTTCACTAAGGGGAAATCATGCCTGAAAAATTTGGTGGCCTTCTATGACAGGGTTACAGCCTTCTTAGATAAGGGGAGAGCAACTGATGTCATCTACCCAAATTTGTGCAAAGCATTTGACACTATCCCTCATGAAAAACTTGTCTCTAAACTGGAGAGACATGGATTTGGTGGATGGACCACTTGGTGGATAAGAAATTGGCTAGATGGTCTCACTCAAACAGTCAACAACTCAATGTTGAAATGGAGACTAGTGACAAGTGGAGTTCCCCCATTGGGGCTGGGATTGTTTATCATCTTTGTTGGCAACATGGGCAGTGGGATTGAGTGAACCTTCAGTAAATTGTTTGCTGATGACACCAATCTGTGTGGTGCAGTTGACAAGCCAGAGGGAAGGTATGCGACCCAGGGAGACCTGGACAGGCTTGAGAGAAGGGATAGTGCAAATTTACAAAGTTCAGCAAGTGCGAAGTCCTGTACCTGGGTCAGGGCAACCTTAAGCACAAACACAGGCTGGGCAGAAAATGGATTGAAAGAAGACCTGAGGAGAAGAACTTGGGGTGGTGGCTGGTGAGAAGCTCAACATGACCCAGCAGGGTACATTTGCTGCCCAAAAATCCAACCGTATCCTGGGCTGCATCAAAAGCAGTGTGACCAGCAGGTCGAAGGAGGTGATCCTGCCCTTCTACTCTGCTCTCGTGAGAACTCACCTGGAGTATTCTGTGCAGTTCTGGTGTCCTCAACATCAAAAGGACATGGAGCTGTTGGAACAAGT
>JBAFWW010056969.1:0-26234 GCA_036873685.1 Agapornis canus
ACTGCACACAATGCTCCAGGTGAGGTCTCATGAGAGCAGAGTAGAGGGGCAGGATACCTCCTTGGACCTGCTGGTCACGCTCCTTTTGATGCAGCCCAGGATATCCTGGCCTTAGGTTTACTTATTAGTGCAGCAGTAGGCTCAAACCATCATGAAGGAAAAACACCAACAAGTTATCAAATCCTAAAAGAAAGGTGTGATGTAAAAAATCAGTTTCTGGGGCTTCCAAACTTTCCAAACTTTTAAGTGCACAGTTGCAACTAAAGTCAGCAAAAACTGTACGCTGAATGTACCAAGGACTATACAATGGTTAACATTATCTTAACCTTGTCCCTTCTGTTTGAACATGCACAACTAATGGATCCTTTTGACAGTAATCTGTCTACGTTTTATTTTCCTATACTCAATATGGGGAATAATGTTACTTATGAGCTTGCAGCTGTGCTGAGAAAAAGAACTGAAGTTTGTGTAATACTCAATGTAATTCTTTATTCACAAGAAGCTTTTAATAGTATGTCCTGAGTGCAGGAACACACCAAAGTCTGAAAAACACTGATCAGTGCTCAAGAATCAGGATTCTAATGCTGTGTTTGAGTACAAAGCTACTTTTAAATTGTAACAGATGAATGAGAAGATGATGAGAAAATGCATCACATGTATGTGTATACTATTTGATTTGGTATGCACACCTAATTTATAAATTTTTACCTATTGTAGGTCTGCTTATCTGACCCCACACAGTCACAGCTGCAGCATGCATTTTTTAGCTTTGGGCCACAGGAAGTCACTCTCCATAAGGAAAATTCAGCAGCAAAATTCAATTCTCTAGTTCTCATCTTGCTCCTGTTTTGCCTAACAAAAAGTGAATTTAATAAAATTTGGGTTTGTGTCCTTGTATACGGATTTATAGTCCAAAAATAATTTAAAATATATTAAAATTAGTCAAGGCCAAGTCTAAATAAAGCAATAAACGTTCCAACTGGTTTGTTACAGTAATATTGGCAAAGCAAATACATTTATATACTATTTTGCTCTCAACTTTCATGCAAGCAGTAAATGGTTTTAAAGAATTGGAGATAATACTCAGTAAAAATGGCATCAAAATCCTTACCACCACTTATTATTGTGTAAACCTAGAGAAACTGGACAGAACACACAAACATAGACCTTGAGATGCAAATGAAATATTTTACAGCAAAAAATCTCTTGGACAGGAATGCAGAAAATGTTCTGTAGCGCCACACCTTTTTTTTTTACCACACCCTCAACACTGGCAAAGGCATGAGAGTGGTTGTGTAACTGATCATTAAAGAAATGGTCTTGGCTGACTTCAGTGTTTCAGCTGGTAAAATTCTCTTTTGGCAGTGACTGCACAGAACAGAACCTTCAGAGTCCTTTTACAAAATACAGGAAGAGGTAAAATGAGCGGAAGCTGAGTATCTTGTTCACAGTATCACATTTCAGCTAGATTCAAAGTTTCTTAGGCACAACTCCGCAAATTTTTCTGAAAACCTTTACATTTCCCTTCAGAATCAAGTAAAACTGAGTTCAACCAATTAACTGATCTTTAACTGTCATACTAGATGTACAAATCTAAGGAATAAATCTCCATTCAAAATGAGCTAGAGAACAAACAGAAGTTTTTTTAATGGAAGTAACAGACTTTCAACTTTTCTTTCCATATACATACTTGTGGAATCAAAGTGAATGACAAAATACTCCTCTAAAACCTTCTGAAAGATAAAGGGAACAGTGTGGTTGCTCACTTCATTCTGTTCCTGGTATGGAACACCTAAGTTATCATGGAAGATACCATACCGCCTGCTGAAACCAACTCTAAATTCTCCTAAGCCACCTTTTTAGGTTGATGCTGGACTAGTTGTTTAACTTCTTGAGCTACGTGTAAAAAGCTTCATGTGGATTCAGGGATTCAGATCTACCTACCTCCCCTTAGATGACCCTGAAAAGTTAGCAGGGGTGGAGATACCAAATCCCTTTCTATTGTTTTTCCTCTTCCTTTTTTGTATATACACAAACCAAGATTAACTAAAACAACTAGACATTGATTTCACACCTAACATGCAGGTGATTTCCGAAGAAAGAAAAAACCAAACCCAACCTACATCCAAAGACTGACACCGAAAGAAAAAAAAGACAAATATAATGAGTCTCAACATAGGGACAGCCCTTTAATTGTAATCCTTATTAGCTCTTCAGTGAAGACAGTTTCTGAAATCAGTATTATTCAAGTATAGTCATCTAGTTTTCAAAGCTCATGAATGCAAATAACAGGTCTATTTCTATTTGTACTCTGTCTGCAGTTCTGGTATTTCTCCCCACTGTGTACCTCTAGGCAATTCTTCTAACCTCAGACACTGTTTCTTAAAGCAGCTGAGGTCCTGGGATGAATAATACTGTAACACTGCATAGCACGGATTAAAAAATCTAGAAAAAATATTTCTAAAAAGGGAATGAGAAAACTCCTTCAAAGCAGAAGAGTGACAGAGTGTTGGGCTACCAACCCCACAGGACTCCCCCTTACCCCCCCCAAAGAAAAACCAAAACACCCAAGGTTCTGGAAAAGAGACTAAAGAGCTTTACTTACTGCTTTTTTACCTTACACTGATTATATTAATTCTCCCATGATCTCAAAATGAGGCCTCACCTACTTTAACATACGGCTGTGCCTTTGGAAGTTAACTATTATTAGTTACCTATTAAAAGGGTCAATGTGTTTTTGTGTTTCAGTGAGGTACACTGCAACCTACTTGAATTCTCAGCTGTATGTCAGGAGATTATTCAGTAAGCAGCTGCATAAACTTACAAGCAAGGCAGGCTATCTTTCCTTCCATTTCAGCTAAAGCCATTCTATTAACTGGTTAAAAATTATTCTCTTGTGACTGTTTAGAGGCAAGACTTGTTCTCTTGCAAGGCCATTTTCACTGATCAAAACAGTATCATATTCTTAATATTATTTCCAGAAGTACTCCAGGTTTTACTTCATGAGATGTAATGAAAGATTTAAATGCCTACATTTTAAAATTGAGAATGCACCCCCCTTTTTTCTCTTTTTCTTTTTCCCCCAGTATAGGCATGACCCAATATTCATTTACACAGTTACAAAATACACAGCCAGGAAAGTATTAACCTCTCAAGTAGCAGCTATACCAAAATCAATATTATCCTCCTAGCTACATATCATGACATACTCAGACTGGCTTATACTAACAGAATTTTCAAGGTCAGAAGTTGTTGCAAATACAAGAGTAAAATATTAACTAGTTCTGTATTCACACTGCATCCTACTGCATGGACTTACAGAGTCTAGTACTTCACATGCATACACAAATACATACTGTCATAGGACAAACCACCCAGACTTACAGATACTGTCATCTGCTGACACCATCAGAAATCCTCCTGATGGTACTAAAGAAGTATCTGACTGCGCTGGCTCTTGCCAACTTTCAGAAAACAACAAACAAAAAACCCCACAAAACCCCAACCTTCCTTCCCAATGCAGGCTAACTGAATCAGTCCTGCCTTAGGCTTCACAAATGTCGAATGAGAAAACAAATTTTTTTGTTTTGTTTAGATGTGGTCCAATCCAACTCAAACAGAACTTTGCATGGCAGTTTTGCTAAGAGGCTTTCTGGACCCTACATACAGTATAATAACCACTCAGTTGTAGTTTCATGGTACTGTCTGCATCCAAACACATACATCCCTACTAAATAAATGCAGAAGTAAATTGCACAGAAATGAAAGACCAGATGAGCTGGAACTTAAAAAGCTTGCTTTAGCACTAAAGGCAAGCAAAGCCACCAAGTTACATCTTCAGTTTGCTTTAGAGGCATGTTTTTTATTCTTGTTGAAAACACAGCTAATATTCCATCATTTGTTTGATATTTCATTTAATGGATGCCTAAAAACATGCATGATACTATTATCAAATGAATTCTTTTCCTTGCACAGAACAGACACTTCAGAGAAAAACAAATCAAATCCATCTCCTAGATTTTCCATATACAGTTCTAAAATACATGTTTCCAATAACAGCGCTCACTTAAGGAGTGCCTGCAGCCTTCCTTCCACCACTACACTTCAGTCTGTGCACTCTCCCTTTCTTTCCCCTGTTCCATCTGAGCTTGTAGGACCACAGCAGAAATCAGTCAAATGCATACCCAGTGTTTAGAGGACTAGTAAAGGATGGCAGAAAATGAAAGCAGGGTGGAGGTGGAAAGTGTGCCATGAAAGAGGTAACATTGACTTGGACCAGACACTCCACTGTTCTTGGACTCTGTATACAGTTCAGGTCAGTTACCAACTGGCTTCTACCATTGAAACAAAGCAAAAGTGTTATTTCAATATGTTAAAGGCTGCTCAGGCAAGCAAAGGAAGAAACATCAGTGGCATTTGAAATCCTGGCTCATCTTCTCTAACTCTTTTCCAGTTGTTGTGTATCTTGTTTGAGGTGAATGGGCTAGACTCAGACACAGCATTCAGGATGCAGATTCAGATGAGTTATGGATGTATGTACACAAGGGCATAATGATATTCTTATGCCCAAGCAATTCCTAGTATATAATTTGTTTTACTGTTATAAAGAAGATGTTTATATAGAGCTATTTATTATAACCCCAAAATTTCATCATATTAGTTGAGATCCTATTAGGCTTTTTCCACATATACAGTTTCACAGTTATATACAGTATGTTTGTCTATCCCTTTATGTACCAGTGTCCCTGTGATGTTCCACAACCAGTTACATCTTCACTTTACTCTGAGTGACTTAAGTAACCATTATTCTGTTTGTAAAATGAAGCATAACTAAATTTAGTATATTCTGAGAACCTATTTTGAAATAATGCTCTACATTTAAACTATATTTGCCAACCCATTTGTGAAGAAAGGCATACAGAGTTTATATCAATATAATCTACAATGCTTAAGCTAGTTTTTGTTAAGCTTATGCTCTATGTGGGAGATTTTTATTAGCTTTGAAGAAGAAATATGTTATCAGGCTTGGTAGAAAAAGAATCAATATGCAACTTTCATTTCAAAGTCCTTTGCACATTTGTGCTAGACTCACCTAAATTCCCAATTGAGATATATATATATATATATATATATATAAAGAGGAAAAACAAAAAAAGAAAAAGGAAAGCTGCTTCTCATCTACAATACTCAAGATTTTGTATCAGTTACTTATTTTAAAGGAGTACACTCTCACTTCATAATATATGCAAAAGGTAACCATTGTCTTTTGCTGTTGCTTTCACTTGCTCTGATAAAAGTCCTTCTCTTTGATCATACCATGGCTTTACACATACATGTCAGTTAAAACTCACTAGCTTCAGTGAATTCTTAAATGTGTGGATAAACGAAACTGCTTCTAAACTCTAAATGTCTGTTTTATCACCTTGAGGATAAGGTCAGAAGTATGATGAACCCTGAATAAATCAGTCAAGGTCAGGCTTAGATATGCCTCCTCACAATGTGCCGATTACAGCATTTTCTGAACAACACTTGTGCAGACTGCTTCTCAAGGCAGACATAAATTTGATAGCTCTGGGCAGATGACAACAGCACTCCTGAGCTGATAAAATTTCAGTGGAATTTGGGCAGTACTAGCTGCAATTTGCTACAACCTTTTGCCTTCAGTATTACATTCCAAAAGGTACTTCCAAATGTTACTGGAAATAAACAGTGGCACTTCATCTACTTCATCTACATCAGTAACAGAGCACTCATAAGGTAAGCAGTACAATTCTCGCCTATTGTGCTGTTGGGTCAGATTAAATAATATAAATTTTTTGTTCTAATGCCAGGAAAAGATTCTTATTCCTTACTGCTCTGGCATTTGCTGTTATGGAGAAATCCATGTTTAATTAGAAGGACAATAGATTTTTAATTTATTATTAAATTAAAGGCAATTACTATCCCACAGAAGTATGTTACAGAAAAGTAAAACTTTTACCATTGTTAAATGGAAACAGTCTGATCTCACTCTTAATAAACAACCAATGAAGTTAAGAGAAATCAGGCATCAAGATTACAAGCATAAGACATAACTCAGTAATGAGTTAAAAATATGAAGTGTAGCAAAAAACCACCTTAATATCTGTAACTTTATATAAAAAAATCTCTAGAAAACAAACAAAAAACCTAACCTACCACATCAGTGAGCATGAGAACAGAATCACACATGACAAATAACCCTACTTGATTATCAGATAACCTTGTGTATGCTTCTGACATGACTTCAAAACAGATCTATGTGACATTTTAATCACATAGACTAAATGCGCTCTATATTACTTGTCAACCTATCTAACATCTCCAGCAGCTGAAAAACTATGTTGATTTAACACAAAAATAACTTCCTTTCTCCATGAAAAAAACTTCCTTTTAGAGCTAAGAGATATCACAAGCCATCCTTATTCAGTGTACCAATTTGGATGATATAAAAGCAACACAAGAACTAATAACCTTGTACATACAGACTCTGATATACCCTGCTCTATCAAACCACTATTACAGCATTTACACACCTGTTTTCCACATTAAATACAACAGAATGGCAGCTTCAATTGTATAAAACATGATCTACACATACACTGTTAGGTATTCCAGATTAATTATAAAACCAACAATTAACATCATAAGTAAGATCACAGAAGATCACTCATCTAACTCCCCCAGTTACATTTGCCTAATAGATGATATATCAAACTCAACAACTAATCTTAGCCAGTAGTCATAGAGATAATGCTGGCCTTTAAAAAATCATTAAGGGTACTAATACCAGAGAGATTAAAAACAAATAAAGAAGAAGCTTCCAATTAAGCATGATGTAAGAAGTTTAACTTAAAATAAAACAGACAAAAATCACCCAAGTAGTATCAGAAGACCTGGTGCTTAGAGCAATATTAATTAAATTTCACTTTTGAACATCTTATTAAATTTACTATTAGATAGACTATGCCATGCAAGTAAATAAATGCTATTTATAACTATCTCTACGCCACAGCAACCCAGTCATAGAGCCATTTCCCAGGCTGTTATTGTTATGCCAAACAGACTACTCTTTCATTTCTTGTCAGTTGTAATTACAGTTCCATAATTGAAATACAGTAAATTACCATGCAGTAACTTTGAAAGATGGTTCACTGAGGTTAAGCTGTCACTACAATTACTGTATGAGAAAAAATGATAATTTACATGTTCTACTTTTCTCTCAAAGAAAAAGATTAATTCAGTTCAAGCAGCTCAGATGAGTTCAAATACCTTCATGATGATGTAAATAAAGAGAAACAACACATTTATCAAAGCCAAACAAGCATAAGTCCCAGGCTGTACATAAAAACCAGCGTATTAAAAACTCTTCTAGCCACTGAAGAAAATTTTAGAGACAATCCTTCAAAAAAATACTCTTTATCAGAATTTAGTCATATGGTATCTATCCAGCATCTTCCATATATGCTCCTATTTGCTCATAAAGCATATACAGCTTTGGATATACCATTCAAGTTGCAAGCTTAATTTTAATTCAGTTCTGCATTATGTTTTTGGCCACAAGCAGTAGGATAACTGCAACTCACTTAACACCAATGACATGAAGGTAAAAGAAATTGGCACAGACATTTCCAAGTCATAAAACTGGGCCTGTAATTTTGACTTACACTGCTCAAGCAGTTTGCCTGTAGAAATCTTCGGAAACATTTGACAAATAAAATGAGGGATAGACACAAATAACTGTCACTGTAAAAATGGTGCTCAAAATCTTATGAGAACTGACCCCTTGCAAAAAATTTTTTCAATAAATTCCTAGCTGCTGTCTTCACAAAGGACATCTTTTGAAAAACAGTAACAGATAACACACTTCCGAAAACTGTTGTTATTCTCATCCCGACAAAGACCACATGCTGATGCTGGAAAAGGCAATTCCTTTAGTTCCGCTTTCCTCCCCTCTCCTTCCAGACATCCAATCCCTGCTGTTTCCCTTGAGCTGGCACTCAATTGACTATTCAGTAAATAGGGTAAGCTCAATAAATGAAAAGGGAAAAGACATACACAAAAGAAATCCCAACCACCCAACACCACCAGCACACAAAAACCAAACCAAAACAACCAACCAAATGAAAAACCAAACCAAACACCCCAGCAAAACACCAAACCAGCACACAAACAGAACCAAACAAAAACCCCAGTGAATGGATGAAGGAACAAGAAGAGACAATGTAACCAGGAAACAGTATGTGGCACAAGGAGCTGAAGGTAAGAACAGAGGGCTGCAAAGAACTGCAAGAAGCTGTAATTTCCACAGCATCACTGGCAAAGCACATTGGTGCTCTTCAGGGCATCCTCAAGGTTTCAATGACTCCATTTAACCCAAGTAAATGATCCTCTGTACTATACTCCCATCTATGCTCTCTCAAAGCTTACAATGAAGAAAACAGTAAATAAAGACTCAAAGGGCCACAACTTCAGCTGTGGGCAAGCAATCAAAACATTAGGTATATGCATGAAAAAATTTATTCTCAGCAACTAAGCATCTCCTAGCCTAAATCTCTACTTCTTTATTTTGCTAAGAGAACAGTAGTATCTGGAAGCATCTATTATGATATCTGTGAAAGAATGACTTTTCCCTATAGAAATTAATTGTATTCAACGTATTTTCACCTCTGTTGCTTTCTCCAGGCTCTGCCGTAGATCTTGCAATTCTTTATCATGTTGTTCTTTAAGTTTATCGATCTCCATGTCATGGCTAGATACTTCTTCTTTTAGTGCTCCTTTTAAAGCAGTAAGCTCTCTTTCTCTCTTTCTCAAAATCTCTTCTTGTTGATCTTTTGCTATTAATACTTCTTCCAGATCCTGCTTCATTTGCATCAGCTCCTAAAGAACAAAATTAAGCACAACTGCATGAAAATACCTCCAGTGGATGTTCTGTTTGTGTTTCAGAGAAAGAAAGCAGGTAAGATCCCCAAGAGCAACTTTTATTTTTGTGACTTTTATAATAAACTAAAAATTTTCTAAACCCTAATACTATTAGAAGTATACCATATATCTCATGTTTCATATAGTGGGTTGTCCTCAGTTCAGCTGGGCTCTTGCTACTGCTGAACCCAGAACATGGGTCAACATATCTGATGCTGCAAAATCATGAAAATATTTTGATGGTGTATTCTGTCTGAAAATAAAGCAGGATTCAAACTAAGGCTGCAATTTAGTAATTCCCTCAGTCCTACCTTTTGTAGCAAAGAAGCAGGTTAAGAACAAAGAAAAACCTTTTTTACCCACACTGCAAGAGAAGCGAACTCACTGGTAATTCCTTGTTGTCTATTCTGCTGGAAAGAATAAAGACAGTTGCTTCTACAAGTGCTGAATACAAAACAAATGCTTTCCAACTGAGTCAATACCTTTGCACCTTTCCACCATGTTCACCCTAAAAGTCTTTTCTCCTCTCCAAATTTCTGGGAAGGAAGTGGGTAATCAGTATATATATATATAAATATATAATATATATTATATAAATATATATAAATATATATATATAAATATATATAAATATATATAAATATATACATGCATGTATATAAATATAAATATATATAAATATATATATACATGCATGTATACAAACACAGAATAAGATAGCAGCAACAACTGAAAATGTAAATCTTCAATAGTTATCTAATTTGGTATTTCTCAAGCTGTGAATAATTGCACTTTAAAAAATAATGCGCAAACTTCCCCTGCATTGGAGCAGGATCAGCACATCTAAACTATTCCTGATATGCATCATTTATTCTGTCCTTAAAGCTTGCAATGAATACCACTGTCCAGATTGCCACATTCCAGTGTTTATTATTGTATTGACAGAAAATGTTTTCCAATACTTATTCTAAATCTCTGCAGCTAAGTCTCTCATTTCTGACTCCATCCCCACGCAACACAGAAAAATTGATTGCTATTTCCTTTACTGCAACATTATAAGATGTGTTTTTGAATCTTCCCTCACTCTTCCATTCAGATTAAAGACCTTCTTCATAGGCAATGTTTTTCAGCACTATCATCATTCCAGATACTCCTCTACTTCTGTACAACTTTAAACTACAGTAATCAAATCTCACCTACACAAAACGAGGTAGTTATTCTACTCAGCATGTCTTGTATATTAACATCTTTAGTATTCCTAAGATCAATAATGCTTTTTTTCCCTGGTTTGCATTTTATCATTTAGCGTCAACTTCTTAAGCTAGGTATTAAGTTAACTATTTAAGAACTACAAAGCATTAAGGTCATTCTGAATTCTGACCTTCCTTTTAAACAATTATACACTGATACTCTTACATACCTGTATCAAAAAATTCAATATCAACAGATTTCATCATAGGTAAATTAATACAACCAATCACTCTCTCACAGGAGACAGAAAACCCATAACTCTCTTGTTCCTCTCCAGACTCTATCCCTTCTCTCCCTGGATTCCATTAATAGAGTCAAAAATTTAGAGACTACCTTGGTGATTTCTTTTCATTTTCTTAGTTCAGTCTTACCTGGCCTTGCTAATATGTACACACCTTCTTTAAACTGCTCTTTCCTGTTATTATAACATGCTTTCTTAGATCACCTAATAATGGTATATTGTTTTGAATTGATAGAATGGGAAAAAACAAGATGTTTGTTTCTTCTACCTGTATCTTAGTTCCCAATTTCTAGGCAGCTTTGATTTTTTCATCCTCCTTCTGGTACTTTATAACTAACCTCAATCAGAATCTCCTTCTCCCCTTCATCAGCATGTTTTGCATTATCCAGTTCATCATGCATCTCGGAGAGCTGGTCTTGAAGATCTCTGATCTCAGTCTGGTGTTGTTCCTGCTCCATCTTCACTTGAAAAAAACTTATCAGGAAAAATCAGACAAAATTTTTTAATTTTTAGAAACTACAGATTTGTAGGAATTAGAAATAACTAATTTGTTGGCTTAGCACTAAAAAATACAAGTATGTATTCCCATGTTCCCCACAAAGGAATGGGATATAATGAGGCAGAAAAATGATGTCAGAGGGGTAAAAATGAGAACTCTTCAGTAGATACGTAAGTGGAAAGCTGTGTTTTATTTTAAACCTATATGCTTGATTAAAGTATCAACTGTCTTCACATTTTAAAGACTTGAACTATATATTGTGACAATGAAATATAAAAAGGAATTTGCACTGAGAGGAAGATTATAAATTCAGCAATCTTTCTCTTCCTTCCAGATATTCTAAAAACATGACTCTCAAACAGTGGAAACATATCCTACAATAACAAACATCACTGTCAGGTTCCATTAACATATCCTAAAAACACAGGCACTTTTAAACTAAAAGGTTTAAGCATAAGCACAAATTCCAATTAATAACTTCTAGAAAATTAACTCACTCCTCTAGATTCTGCCTGAGTTCCTTCTCGCTTTCTTCCAGCTGCTTTTTTAAGGCTTCTTTTTCACACACACTTTCATCAAGTTGCAGCTGAAGATCTTTCAGCCTTGCTTGTGTGGCATTTCTCTCTTCTTTGGAATTCTGCTGATTCTGAATTTTGTACACCAAAAGTTAAGCAAGATAACAGACTAAGCATAAATAAATTAAAGGCTCTTTTTTATTGTATGAAAGAAGCCATTGCAAGATTTTGATATTTTTCACTTGTAGAAGTGCTTAACCTATGAATATTAAAAGCCTGGAATGTTTATTTGTACATACGAAGCACTGCTTTTTGGTTTTTATTAGAAATGTGAGAAGAGAAGTCTCCTCAGTACTATCTCATCAGTTTGAAGTATACTGGTTCTTATGACAGGGTTAACATGCAAACTGAAAGAAGCCAAACTGTTTTTCTTCATGTCTTCAGAGCACAGCTGTACTTAATTACTTCAAATTCAGCACTGCAAAAATAATGTGATAATTAACAAACAGCAGCTACATAAGTAATACCCTTTGTCTTTCACTCCACATCTGTCTTGCTACAATCAAAAGATTAACATTTACCTCTTTGGATACCTAAGAAATTTTATGTGCATGTGTCTAACATTTTTATTCACCTCTCCAAACTTCTTTTCAAATACTAAAAAAGAGATTTCTCAAGAAAAGGGTAACCATGCTATGAGCAACTACAATAAAAACGAAAAGTCTTCTGTAAAAGCACAGGTATCTGGATTACAAGGAATATGAAGCAAAAAAGGATTCAGCTGGATGATTAGTTGTCACTTACTTAGAAAAGTTTATCTGAAGTAATCAAAAGCTTTATAACAACAAAGTGCCATACCCTAATTTCTAGATCCAACTTTTTTTCTAATTCTTCCACTTTCCTTTCAAGTTCTGCTTTTTGCTCCACCAATGCTTTTACTTCAGCTGAAGAATCTGAAACCTACAATTAAGTAGAGATGTTTAATCCCACAAAGACAAGATGCTTTTTGACAATTGTTCTTTTTAAACCTAAAGTAAAGCTACAAGCCAGGCTAATGAAGTGTAACATCATCAGTGACTTTTCAATCCAGGTCAAGCCTAGCTAATATTTTCAAAGGAACCATGATTTGATTTTCATAAAACTTCCTAGTAATTGCTCAAGGGATGTTGCAAATAAACAGAAAATTTACAAACCTAAAGAAAAATTCAAATTAGACACCATATGAATTAAGTCAAAAGGACGTGGGGCCAAATTTGACTGAGATATCACCAATTACACAAAACCGCCATCAAAGGGGTTCATACTTAGATGTCAAGACTGATTTTCAAACACTGTTTTTTGGTAATTCCTTAAGATATGTTTTATATATTCATTTTGACTGATTACAGCCCAGGATAAAATAATCATCAAAAGTAAGCGTTTCATCCTCATGCCATCACTGCAACAACTGGGCACTCCTGCACTTTCCTTTAGAACTGAAAAAGCAGTTCAGCATGTAGCACAGAACAAAAACTCCTCAGCAGGCAGATTGTCAAATGCCATTAATGTAATATGGCTTTTAAAAAATGTCCTAAATTATTGCTTTTCTAAATTACAATTTAAAATACTCTTTCGACTTAGATATCTATGTATAATCACTATAACGAGAGGATGCTCCACCATAAATTTTTAAAGCTAAGTATGTTAGCTTTTTCTTTGATCCAACAACCTTTTGATGTGCACACTGAGTTTGCATCTCTTCTTCTAAAATGTAGAAGGTCTCAAAGTAGAGTCATTTACATTATTCTTTAATTGTCAAAAAACATTTCCCATAAGTCACCTTAGTGCATGATTAAAATTAAGCTATACTACTGAAAATACTACAATAATATACTGTACTAGAAGAATAATCTCATTTAAGTCAGTGAAGGAATTCAAGTTTTTTAAGCCCTGTTTTAATACATATCACTATTAAACAAACCAAAACAACCTAAAAAAATTGTTTACCTGTGTCTTTCCAGCAGCTCTTGACTTTAAAGTCTGAATTTTCTCAAAAACCAAGTTGACTTTCCTCTTTGTCGCATCATCATTATCAGCACTCCTAAAACACACAGAATAAAAGCAATAAGATCAAAGATCCTATTTTTTTTTTTTTAATATTGGAATACATTCAGGGTCTTCAAACTATGTAAAATCACCAGCATAAAAACCCAATCTAATATGAACCATTCAGAAATTTTCTTAGCTATGATTTCATTAAACCCTTTACAGAGAGGCTGTTGAAAAATTATATTCACTGAACTCTTTAATTGTAACTCTCTTCTTCAAAATTATAGCTGTGGAAAGACAGGTATTCAGCATGTATATTATAAAAACATACTGGAATTAGAAGTAATTAGTACTATGTTTTTCAAGTTCTGACTATTGCACCATAAAATACACTTTAGTAGCAGCTCCCAGAACCTGCTACATCAGAACGCAAAAAAAATTAAGTACACTGTATATATTTCAATTCATTTCTCTTTCCTTCATCTTTCAATGAATTATCATTAGGAAACACCAAGTAAAAGAGTTACAGGTAGACAAAGGATTAAATGTACATCAACAAGAGAGCTTCTGCCAAAACTTTAAGAGGTAACACTTTTTTGTTGTTTAAAAAATCCACAAGCTTAAACCTCTATGTGGTATGATTTGAATTCATGAACCTCCATATCACATGAACTTTAACTCCTAAAATATTTAAAAGATGAAACAGATACTAATTCATAAATTTCGGGTACACTTAATCAAATCCTGTACGATACCTTATGTAAGTCCCAATTGCCTGGGTATTTTGAGATCCTATGCCTTGAAGGATACAGCTCAGATACAGAATTACAAAGCAATTCTAGCTTTGCTTTTACAGTTTCACATTTTTAAATATAATAGAAAATAAATATTGAGAAAATACAGTCTCTTTGGCGAGCAGTCCTATTCAATACTATGTTTACTAACCCTTCCTTAAGGTAATTGTAAAGTATCTGTTTAGCAGTCTCTTCATTTGTTTGCTGTGCAAGATCTTGCTGGCCTTTTAAGAGATCAGGAGTTGCCTAAAATGACAAGATAAAACGTCAAAAAATATAATCATACGAGGGTTGTAAATACAACCTCTATATCTTAAGTCCTCCATTCTAGTCTATTATGAAAACATTTATGTACTGTGGACTTAAGTTCATAAAGACCTACTGGAATTTTGGCCTGCTGCAATAAAAAATATGCTCCACAACAAAAGAAAGAAAACATAATTTTGCATTCTCCTCTTGTGCATTTATGCTTAAGAATAATCACATCATTTACAACAAACTCCTTTAGTCCCACCATCTTCCTTCACCCAAACAAGAATATACTGTATTACAAACCACATTTTCAATACCTGCAGATAAAGGAGTAATTTTTGTGGTTTTACTTCTCCAGAACAATCCCATTTGGAAGTATTATGTGATGGGTGTTTGTTCTAATGAAGAGCAGAAAAACATGCATTTAACAGTATGAAATTTTTAGAATGCTAGAGTGCAAAACACAGCTTAAAGAGTAAATTCAAATTTACCTGTATATGAGGGACAGGTGAAAATGTTTTCACAGAAATCTTCTTGGCTCCTGAATCAGGTGGAATTGTGATTTGGTTTGGCAACAGTAGAGTAGAAGTTACTGTTCTAGCTTCTTCTCCCTTACTCTGTCCTGGGAGTGTAGATGACCTGAACACCAAGCTCTCAGTATCAGCTCCATTTTGTTTATGGTATTGCAAAGAACCGAAACTGCTATCCTCAGTGTCTTTATCGGGCATTTGCAGTTTTCCAATACTTCGAGCAGAAACCTTCATCTCTTTGGAAGGTGACTTTTGATCTCTGGATAATTGCTTGTGAAAGCAAACTTTAGGTGGTCCCAGCAAGTGCTCAGTTGACTTACCCAAGCTTTTACTGAATTCACCTAAATAATCTGTATTCACATCAGGCCCTAATGACAAGGCACTATCAACGCTTCTTGATCTTTTACGATCATCTGGATTAATTCTATTCCTTTTTCCTGACCTACCTCTTCTGTGAGGATTCACTTTCTTATCAAACTTTTCAATTAGCTGATCTACTCCTGGAAGTGAACCAGTATCAATATCGCGGCCAGTTCCAGGCAAAAATGGGATATATCTTCTGTTTTCATGCCGATTAACATTGTCTGCATATATGGCATACTCTTGGTCATCAAGTAAAAATCTGTATAAGGAATTTGCTGAAGTGGGAGTGGCTGATGAGGACGATGATCTTTGTGAGTCATCCAATACTGGTCCAGCTGAATCTTGTCTGCGGAAGGGAAGAACATCTGGTCTAGGTTTTCTTTTCTCTGGATAAGCAGTGGGACTAATACATGGGGAACCTCCTGCAGATGAAAATGACTCTGAAACACACACTTCATTGAGGCTGATGGTGCTACCGGGACAATCCAACAGCTGCTTATTTTGATCTTCTGTTTCTACTGACTTGTTCAAATGCATTTTTTTTTCATTTGCTTTGGGTGGCTCTGCAAGGTACGTATTTGTCTTCTGTAGGGACACTACTTTAGATGAGGAAATCCAAGGCTTTGCTTCAGTTTTTTCATCTGCAAAAGATTTAGATTTACTGCACACAGAAGACTGGTAATTATCCAAGTTCAGGTTATTTTTTTCAGGATGATAAGGCTGTAAAAGTTCAGGATGTCTTTGAAAGTTCAACAAATTTGAGGATTTCATTGTTCCACCTTTAAATTCTGATATTCCATTTTCCTTTTCATCCAGATTGGTTATCTTTAGGCTTTTAAGCACACCCAGTTGCATTTGCTGTGTTCCAGGAAATTTAGCATGTTCACTGTTTTTGTCCTCCAACCTAAAAGCAGTATTGGAGTCTGTGGCTGGCTTGCTCGCAAGATGAGAAATGACCTCTTGTTCTTTTCCAGCAGAAGGATTTTCTGACAAACATCTTTCTGTATTGTTTAGTACAATGTAAGGATGTCCATCAATTCCTTGGACTCTAATACTGACACCATAAGACCCCGTCCTAGAGTTTTGCGCATTTCTGGCTTTTTGAGTCTCCTCACTTGTAAGTTCAAGAGTAACTTCGTAGTCCTGCTGCACGTGCTTAAACCCAGCAAAATATGGTTCCATGATTACCAGAGGAATATAGCTGAAGAAAAATGACAAAAATATCATTGTTTAAGACACTTCATATTATTTCATTTATTATTTTATTGCACCAATCAGTGTGACTATGAAGACTTAACAGTAATATGCAAACAGATCAACATACAAGCTATACAAAGCTCAAAGCAAATACACTGTGATCTAATGGTCTGACTGATTCTGGACCAATGTAATCTTATTTTATGATTATACATGGTAAGAAATAGCAAGTTAAGATTACCTACACAGAGTTGGTGCTAACTGCTTTAGAATCAGATTACTTCAAATATAAGCAATTCTAGTACAATTTTTTGAGTCAAAGCAGCTTGTATTTTGGGTGCCTTCACTGTATTTACTGAAAGACTGTACATTTCATAAACCAATAATCATTTCATAGTCAGCAACTATTAACAGCTATATTGACATCTGAACATAAGACAAGGAGAGCAAAACACAACCAGGTAGTTTTAGATTATGAATTTTAGGCAACAAAAGCACTGCAAGGAAGGTCAATATCCTCCTACCTTTGAGTTGCACTTTTACATATCTGCTTTTCAACATTAGTTTCTCAAGACATCTGAAAATAAACTTTTTCACTTATTATCTCATTACCATCCATAAGTATGAACTTTCCTACAGATTAATTCAACAACTCCCGCAATTGTGGGCTTGCTCCAGAAAACTCCAGCTGCTATTTTGAAAGAGATACCTTGCTGAGCAACACAAATGGAAAAATGCTGCTAGTATTTCCATGGCTGATAGCACCTTTTTCAGATTCAACAGGAATGCTAATTCTAGCCTGTATGTGCCAAAACTATTCCTGCTCTAAAAAGCAAGAAACTAAACCCTACCTGTACTTTTAATGTTAAATGCCATTCACTCTTTCTGTAAGAGCTGGCTTGGTGCGTAGTTTTACTGTCTGTTGAATATTATGTGCTGACTGTCTAGTGGCAGAGGCAATGCAGTGACAATATGAACCGTGTCTATAACAGGATGAAACACGATACTCTGATGCAAAACCTGGAGGGAATAAACTTTTGAACTGAGCTAGAGAATTGAGTAATCACTGAAGCCTGACAAAACCAGGATCATTAAACGGTGGTGAATAATCATTGAAAGGAAACAGAAAGAACAAAATGTCTCATGGAAAAACAAACCTCTCCAGCCAGTTTCACTCTCCTGTGTTTCTCAGCATGAACTATCTCCCTTCAGATATTCTAAACAACAGCAAAATTATAATTTCTTCCTGACAGTGATTTAAAAAGTTTGGCTCACTAACAAAGTCTTCCTCACATATTAAAAGATACAGTGAATTAGGTAAATTCACCAAAACTAATTCAGAGGTCACATTCACTTAGTAAAGGGAAGTAAATAGATAGTATGAATTGGATCTCCATTTAAGACTTCCTGACCAGGAAGAGAAACAGAACAAGAGAAAAGCAAAGATGAGCCAGGGAAGGCTAAGGGAAATAAGAAAATGAAGGAGCAACAGAAGGTTAACAGCAAGTACCAATACACTTTATTATCTTGGTACTCCATTCTATTTTTCTATCCTTTTTCACCTTCTCTGAATACTCACAATATCTCACATTAATTACACTGTTTCAGTGTATAAGCTGAGACAAAAAGGACTAAGTGAAAACAACAGAAGCTGATTCTAATCACCCAGAATCAATGGAAAGATCTCTGTTGGGTTTTTGACCAGGACACAGAAATAAGCTCTGAGCTGCTCTAATGGTGGCTGAGAAAGCAAAGGATAAAAAAAGAGATAGCACAGCAGAGAGCTGTAGCAGAATGTTCACTGAAGGGACCAGAACACACTAATCTAATGAATGGTTGCTGGAGGTAGGAAAGAAACCAGGCTCTCCACTCTGTTCTTCAAATTGCTGAGTGGGTCCAGCTACATTCAATTACTCTTTGTTTGCTCAAGGCAACAAAAAAGAAGCATTTCTGAAAGCTCAAAAGTTGTTTTCAAATAAGTAAGCCTTTTGAAGCTTTTACGTTTTTCCATTTTTAATTACTGTTAAAAGATGTTGATCTGAAGTCATTACTACTGGTATGTAATAATTAAAATTAATCATTTGTTTTAGCAAAATAAAAATTATAAAATAAAATTTATCAGACTTCTAAAATGAATCTGCTTGATTGTCTAGGGAAAAAGTGCTAACAAGACATGATTTTGCAACTGGGAATTACTGACAGAGAGACTTCAACCAGCCCATGAAAAAAGCAACAACATTCTGTATCTTCTAAAGAACATTTAAAGTATCTCAATGTTCTCAGAAAATACATATCATTCAGAACTCCAATTTTATGAAAAGAAATCTGGCTTGAAGAATACAGTATGCTGATGCTACACTAAGTTCAAATCACCCATGGCATATTTTTATCTGACCATGCAAGTGAAAACCCCCCATGATTTATACACAGGTGTAGCATACATCTGCAGTAGATAAGTATGTGAATGCCTTCAGAAAGGCCTTCCACTTTGTGATTCTAGCAAAATCAGAAATACCACCAATAAATTTAGACAATTTACTTAGTATACGAACGTTTACACTACACTTTAAAGCTGTAATAGCAGGCCTATAAAAAGAGTAACGTTCGTCTGAATTTGCTAATAGTGGTAACAAACACAAGATAAAGGGGTCAATAAAAATAAAACTTAAAAAAAAAATTCAAATCAAACAGCATAAAGAAAAGGTAAGCAATAAATGTCAGTATGTCAAATTCAGGGTGATTGCAAGAACTGTGCTTTCAAACATGTTGCAAAGTTGCTAAAAATATTAGATAGCCAGAAAGAAAAAAAGAGGCCACACCAAAATAACCCAACAACTTAACAACAACCACAAAACACCAAAACCCTTCGTGTACAGTGGAAACAGTATTTACATTAATAATCTACCTTAAATTAACCATTAATATATTTGTCTCTAAAACTATGTAGAAATATGTGAATTTGTCTTTCTCACACATTATACTAATGAATTATATATCCTATAATATATACTATACTATAAAAAAAGCATAAAACCTTGTAGAAATCAAAGTGCTAGTACAAAATTTTTAAATAAAACATTTTATCTTTCTGGAACTTTGAAAATATCTATATCTCTCTCTATATATATAACAATCTCCATTACATCTACAAGAAAATCAGACAGCTAGTCCTACCATTCTAATATTTAAAGGTCTTACTTAAGGGTTCCTATTTTATAGGATGTTAAGCCAGTCTATAATACTCCCATGAACTACATAATATCTGAAAGTTGTTTCACAATACCTGAAAACAATGTTGGTAATATTGTAAACATTTTTAAATGCTTTAAAAAAGCATTACTGTTTTTTCTCACACAACCTTTCTGAGGAAAACCTAACTCCTCTAATGATGCCAATTGTTTAATTACAGTTACAGTCATATTTTTAGCAAACACTGTGCAGTCAGCATCTCAGGCTTTGGCAGGCTTACAGCAATAGATTAAGATAAGAAGACTGAAGCTGTTCCTCTCCCATCTGTCTGCCCCACTCCTCTGACAGACATCATGTCAAAAATGAGAACAATGATGACTGAATATACACATCAGCTCCGAATATTTGCAGACTGGCTTGCCCAGGTAAATGCAATCAGCCTTCTGTTCCATACTACTGGTGGATAAAATTCTGACATCTTGACACAGGAGGAGCTGACAGACAGGACCCGGACAGCTACTGCGATAGCTGTCCAGTTTTAATCTCCTTTAAGTCTGCTGAACCTCTCAAATGCTATGACAAAACAGTTTGTTTACTCTTAAACTTATAAAGAGAGGTTAGTTGTTTTCCTAGTTATTAAGAACAGATTTTCTCCATTTCTCAAGCTGTTTGTCATTTCCTTGTAGTTATCTATAAAAAACAGAAACTTTTTTTTTTAATAGAGGGTGATGCACATTCTAATTCCAGATTTTCTGCCAAGCTAGTATTTTTACTTTGAAATAGTATAGTCTTGCTAGTAATTTTATTTAGTGTCTCACAGAGGTTTAAAAATACAGTTTTCAGAAAACAGAAGCAATAATTCTGCATAAATTCTTAACCAGGTAGAAGACTGTTCTGTTATTTTACAAAATAAATAAAAGAAATTCTATTATTTTATAAAACTGATAAGTATCTCCTATTTGTGAAGCAAATATAACAGCAACGTACACAAATTAATCAGCACATAAGAAATAACTACTTCAATAAATTCTTTTATTTGAAAATGTTCTACTTGCTAATATGACAGATAGTATGTCAAGGACATAAAACCACTAATATCTTTCAGATATTAGAAGTTCAGCTACAGTTTAGGACAATGGAAGTATATTGGAATTTTTGGACTGGTAGCTTCATCTGCTCTTTGTAACAAGCCAAATATTATTGAGAACCAAAATTTCACTTGACAACCTGCAAACAGTCCAGTGAAGAAATAGCCTGATTTTCTACAGTTACACCATGTAGACTTAAACAGCTGGATTTACTGATCAACAAGTTCAGTAAATCCAGTCATCATCTAGGGCAAATCCAAAACACAGAATTAAAGATACGGGAAACACTGTCAGGTACAAACTAAGCAAATTCACTGTATTAAGCAACACATTAGGTTTCACAATAACCAGATAAGTTATTTTATTTTAAAATACAAGAGTCATTTCCAGTCAAATATCTTATTCAAAACTGTCAAAAAGAAACTAACTTAATGAGTTTAACTGTAGACTCATCCTGAGCCTGCAGGCCTACGTGTTTGTATCTACATAGATCCTTCCTCACTCTGAAGCCTCATGAAAACCTTGTGTGATCCCAGTACGTTCATATGTAGCTTCATCAGGCTAAAGGATCAAGTTCTTTAAAAAGATTCAAATATGTTGGTTTGAAAGATGCTTACTTCCCTTCAATTTTCTTTGTTACCAACTCACCTGAAAAACACAGGTCGTAACACACCATTTCCACAAGCAACAGTTCTAGCATCCCATTATCTCAGCTTGCAAAATCCTCCCTGCTCCTTTTGTGAGCCAGCAACCACACAGCCACACAGCAGCAAAACGAGCAGTTTTGTGTCACACCAGCAGGTAAGGCACCAAGGAGCAATGGGATCACCTATTTTGGCAGTAACGTGGCCTGGGACTGCTTGAGGCAACCACAAAATTCCAAAATGAGTAGTCAGGGATGTTTTTGGGACAGAAACCTTTAAACTTTCATGAACAAGGAAACAAAAGCAGCACTCAAAATGTTCAGGCCTTTCAGTTTTGGAATTTCTTTCTAAAATCAGCCTTCATAAATGTGTTTAAACACTCATTTTAAATACTGGCCTCCAGTGGGTGTGGAAGTCTGCATTTTACCATTATTCAGAAGTGGTTTCATTCTTCTGGACAACTTATTTTTGTCAAAAGTGGAAACTATGGTATTTTTGTTTATAAAGAAAACTTGTGAGCAGAGGATCTCATGTCTGAACATCCAATACCCTGCATGTTCTTCTGTAACAGTTTATTCTTCAGTGGTGATATGATACTTTTCAAAGAACCACAGAAGAGGAATACTGAAAGTTTAACAGGTCAAAAACATTTTTCAAAAGTGCCACCAAAACATTTCTTTTCTCAGCTACTTTAAAGCTGTCTATGAGGAACTACATAAGACCTGCCTTACAAAAGAAACCCCTGTAATTTGGAACCCTGGCTGTTCTCTCTGGCAGCATTTGCAGGAAAGAGTGCCCTTGAGAAACATACTCCTCTGCCAGACACGGCTGCTCTCTTCAGCGGCTCTGCAGCCATGCTAACATTACAGCATCACAAAGGCATGGAATTGTGTTCACTCACCCATTTCAGTTATTCTTTTGCTAAGTCTATAGGACAGATACATATACATCATATAGTGTGTGTGTGTGTGTATATATATATATAAACACAAAACAAAAAAAATATCTAATATCATAATCCTGAGGCTCCTAAAACAGAACCAACTGAAGATTTTCCATTAAAGGAAGATTAGGGCATACCACACTGTCTTCTCTTTGGAGGAGTGAACATTTTTGAATTCTGAAAATGTCAGGCTACTAAAGAGGAAAATAGCAAATTCCCTTTGGTTCCATGGAATTCACCTCCACATTTTCTTACCAGAGAAAAAAAAAAAAGTCACTGCCCATATTATTTAATCAGTGCCTTTTTTATAAGGGGGATGCAGCAGTTTATGGATGTTTACTCCAGATTTTTCACACATGCACAGCTGAATGCCAGGAAGGAACTATAAAATTTGTCATCCAGCTTTACATAACATCAAGCTTGAACTCCAAGCTTAATAATGGATTCTCTGTGCAGCTGACTATTCAAAAAGTACCAGCAGTATCACATGAAGACAAAGTGGGTGTTAGGTCAGTAATAAATTGCAGTGCTATGGGAAGAGGACAGGAAATAACTTTGGGAAAGAAGAGAAAGGAAAACTTACATACTGTAAGTGTAAAGGACAGGAAGTAGACAGAATAATTCATGGAAAGACAAAAACTGTAATGTTTTTACACTTGGTGGAACACAGTCTCACAAACATGCCTTGCAAGCACGATGGGAAACTTCATCAATGTCAATCCTACCTACAAGCTGAGGCTTCTGCAAAAGGAAAGGGACCTGGATTGCTTTCCCTTTGGGGCAATATGGAAAATAGCTCTGGGGTAGCTAAGTTTATTTGATCTACTGCTTCCAGCAAAGCAGGAGGGAGGAAAGTGAAAATTTAAGGTTCTATATATGAGACTGTAAGAAAAGGACAGTGAAACCTGTTTCAGAGCAAACTGACAGTATCCAGCAACATAAAGGCATATGAAAACAAGTCTGCTATCTTTCTGGTAGATTACTTTTAAGATTCTTTCCTCATTTAGACATATTTTTTGTCTATATAAAATAGTATTTGTATCGCACCTGGCAGTCACTCCTCAAAATTGTTAGAAAGGAAATTACGATAGTTACAGAACCTAATAAAACTTCCACAGCAATTTCTTCTTGTCCCTTTACTGTCCGTAAAACTGTCACTCCCTGTCTGTGGTCAAAACACACAACTTTCAAAAGGCCTATACAGAGGATCTTCTACAGTATATCATGTCATAACTTGGGGGAGGGAGGGGAAACTATCCTGAGAGATTTATTTGGTTATTGGTCAGCATTTCTGATGACAGTATCAAAGACCTACCTAAAATTTCTACAAATGAAAGCTAGAAAACAGAACTCTAAGCTTTAAAATATTAATTCCCTTTAAAGTAGTATGAAAGCTTCATGTCCCACCTCTTCTTCCCACTTGCTAGAATGAGCTTGAAAAATTCTATGCCTAAAAAGAAATAAATCATGAGTTGATGGGAACTTAAGTCATTTGGCAAGTATTATTCAGCATATATACCAGTTATACCACAAAAGCTTATGCTTGGTGTCACACAGACACAAAGAAGATTTTGTCATCTTCAGCCTCAAAGACAGGGCTGACCTATTATTAGAGGCAAAATTAACCTTACATATTTCATAAAAAATAAGCTAGCAATTTAGATTCTTCCAAAACCACTACATATAAATGAACTGCATAAGCTATTGCTAAACTTAATACTAGATCCCACCCACCACCTTAGATACAGTCCCTCCTCATACAGTCCCTGTACACATCTGCATTATTAACTGGTGCAGTACAAAGAGAAAAGACTAGGTTTTGACCTGCTATATTCTATTATAGTCCCAGGACTACATACCCAACATTGCATTGTTATCTGCGATAAAATTCAGACCCATCGCCAGTCCAAGATGTGCACAGTGCCCATGTACAGACATAAATGCTGGAGGACCATATACCCAACACTGCACATTGCCTCCCTTTGAAAGCAGTTCCAGTCTCTGCACCAGAAGCCTGTAAGTGCTTGTAGGCCTGTACCTTCCATAAATGCAACATGGTTGGTCTTTTTTCTTTTTTCCTTTGACCAAGTTGTGATTAAATATGGTACTCCTGTGGCTCTGGATACACAATGGAAAATGAAGTCCAGGCAGGAACACTGACCCATAGAGAGCCTGGTGACAGAAGGGAGCTTACCATTATAGTACCATATTTTAATAGTGAGTATTTCAACATTTCTGAATCAATTACATTATTTCTATTCTATTAAAATAGTCTCTGTTCTGATTTCAGGTGGCAGCCTAGGGCAGCATAGAATTTCCTGCAGGATGAAAACTCCAAGTAACACTTTTCTTCTATAGCTGTTGGTGGAACAGCTTAGATTACACATTTTAACAATTCCTTCTGAAATGCAATATAGCAAAGTGGATGAATTCCAGATTTGCTGCCTCAGAGATGAAGATTTCAGTTTCAGTTGTGCCCAAACAGTAATGAACCTTATTCAGATGCTCAACCAATAAAACAAAATATTAGTAACCACCTCTTCAAAGACAAGGACAGGAAGAGAACTGTGTTTAATAAAGACTGTCAACAGAAAGAACTCAACAACACCTAGAGGAAAAGATACTGTTCTGTTGCTTATAGCTTGGTTCATACTCCCTCTGGCTGAAAAATGCTATGTTTGAGGAAGTCTCAAAGTCTCAAATGTAAAACATCTTGTTAGTCCTATGAAAGTATGTGGCAGATCAGCCAAATGCTTGAGCTGTGTGACAACTAGCAGGTTTTGTTGGTTTATTTTCCTGTCCTCCTCCCCTTTCCCCCTACTCCCCAAAAATCTGCTTCAATGGCTGCAAGTCAAAACCAAGATATTTTGGCAGATCCTCAGGTCTCATAAATTGTCAAAATTTGACTGAAGACAAGGACATAATATATGTCCCATTTTCTTAACCTGCTGTGTATGAATTCACATTGTCATAATTTTACAAGATTGATTCCCAGAGGAAATATGGCATGACCTACTAACTTTGCTTACTGAGTCGAAATTAAAGCATTAATTTTTGGTAATGGTAAAAACAGTAAGAAAACCCCAAATTTCTCCTGTAGTTTTCTAAACAATCACCACTGCAATATATATTTTATGTCATTATTAAAAAGTTCTCTTTTTGTTTACTGAAGTAACTGGTTTCCAGATTCTTCCAAATCTAACAAAAGGACATCAGAGACACAAAGCTCTCTAAAAGTATACGAACAGCAGTCAACCTGTACTGCCTCCAAGAAACTAATTCATGTCATCTGTCTCAACTAGTCTTAGGTCTTGTAAACAATGGTACTAGCTAAGTCAATGGAGGCAAATAGAGATTTACACTTGTTTATTAATAGTAACATTGGTACTACCTTTATACAAATACCTGCTCGGGTGTACTTGTACCACTATACTGTTTCATGTCCCACACAAACTCACGTACACCTGTACAAGCTCTTTTTTGCCACTAACACAGGATCCAATCTACTGGGGTTATCTACTTGCACTTTAAGTATACTGACACCACTGCAGTACAGTAATGTTTATAAACTTCAACTACAAAAAGCAAGCAAAGAAGAAAGCCTTCTAAATACTTATCTCAGAGCTCATTATATACAAGTGGTAATAACCAGATTTAATTCTTCCTCATTTTTATGACAAATTTGCAAAGGACAAGATTAAAAAAAAAAAAAAAAAAGTTAATAAATTCACAAAAAAAAAAATATATTTTAAAAAAACAA
>JBAFWW010056970.1:0-20639 GCA_036873685.1 Agapornis canus
AAAAAAAAAAAAAAAAAAAAAAAAAAAAAAAAAAAAAAAAAAAAAAGGAGAAAAGAAAAGAAAAATCAATATTTTGTCTTTTAGGTCCCCAGTGAGAAATACCTGTGTAGAACAGAGAGAAAAACATGAAGAACAGGCTTCTCTTGTCCTAATTGCAAGTACATCAAGTGTGCATTTGAGAAACAGTTAAGGACTTCTTTGTAAACAAGAGCAGAGCTGGTGAAACAGAAGCAAAATGTCTTATGGTCATCCTGTAGAAGAAACCTCATTGAGGAAGAGAATCAGTATAGCCCAGTAGGTACAATTCTAGATCAATATAATTTTGTTTGATCTCCTGGTGGATGTCCTTGCCGTACTTTATCTGAAATGTGCTTGTACAGGTTGGTTGCATGTTTTGGAAGCACTTCCAGGTTTCAGGAGAATAGGTGGAAAAATGATTGATGTTGGGATTTCACGCAGATGAAATTAAAACAGCTGCTGGATTTCTGAGCTGCTGCAACTAGACCTGTCCTAAAGTAGGTTTTGGGGGCATGAGAGGGTGCTAAAGTTCATCTGGGCTTCTTAGGGGCTACTGTCCATAGTGTTTTGTATTCAGAGGCAGAGTAGCAGGCACTTCTTGAAACATGATATGTTTGAATTTAGGGATGTCTTTCCTATCCATTTAGTGGATATAACCACTCTTCTTTATTGACATTGTGAAGAGTAACTGGTTTACCAGTCAAAATAAATTTAAGCTAGAGTAGTAGGAATATTGCCTCTAAGCTTTACAACTATATAACACAGGCTGGGCATCAAGTCATTTAATATACAGAGAAAATGGTGCACAGGTTAAAAAATTTTTAGGTAAGTTAGATATATTCAAGTCAGCAGGGCCTGATGAAGTTCACCCTGGAGTACTTCAGGAGCCAGCTGAAAGGATCTCTGGACTATTAGCAATTATCTCTGAGAGCTCAGGGAGGATGGGTGAGGTCCCAGAGGATGGGAGAAAGGCAAACACAGTAGCTATCTTTAAAAAAGGGAATTAGGAAGACCAAGGGAATTATAGGCCAGTCGGCTTGACTTTGATACTGAGAAAAATGCAGGAGCAAATTATTGAACAATCAATTTGTATACACCTAAAGGAAAATAAGGTGATAAGAAACAGCCAGCATGGGTTTGTCAAGAACAAATCACATCAAAGCAATCTAATTTCCTTCTCTGACAGGGTAACTGGCCCAATGGATAAGGGGGAAGCAGCAGATGTGATAGATCATGACTTTAGCGAGGCTTTTGACACACATCCACATGACATTTTCATAAGTAAACAGGAGAAATATGGTTTAGATGAAGTTATTATGTGATGGGTGCAAAACTATTTGAAAAATTTGGCTTATCATTAAAGCAGTTATGAATGGTCTGTTGTCAAAGTGGGAAAACATATCAAATAAGATACCACAAAGGTCTGGTTTAGGTCTGATATTATTCAATAGTTTCAGCTTTGATGATGATATATGTAGAAAACCATTTAAAATTGCATATGATACTGAACTAGAAGGGGCTGTAAACACTTTAAAGCCTGATAAATTGAAGGAAAGATCTGAACACCAAAGGAAGAAATTCAATAAAGACAAGTGTAAAGTATCACTTTTGAGAAGGAAAAAAATTAAATGCACAATTATTAAATAGGAAACAATTAGTTTGGGAGCAGTCTTCAGAAAAGAGGCTTAGCATGGACCACGGGCAAAATAAAATCCAGAAATACGAAGATAAATGAAAAGTAAATTCCTTGATGGTATGAATTAATACTAATACTGTGAATAACTGGGAACTAACTATTTAGTTTTGCCTTGGGTAGTGAGGCCTGACCTAGGAATATTACATCTGTGTCCAATGATGATGACACATTTTAAAATATAGACAGCTTGGAAATCATTCTCCTTTTCAAAAGATTAAAAGAAAAGCTTAGAAAACATCTTCTATGAGGAAAAGCTGAATTAACTGAGTTCTCTTTTCTAGGAAAGAGGTATAGTGCAACCAAAATATGAAAAAATGTCATTAAAAATGTTAGAAAGAAAAGCACACTTACCTGTTCTCCCTCTCCAAAAATGCTGTAAAAAGAAGTGGATGGAGTAATCTGAAGCAAGAGATACTCAGATTAGATAAAATTCAGATAGATGCTCTGGCTATGAGGATATTACAGCACTGGAACAGGGTTTCTAAAGATATTATGGAATCCTTGTTTCAAATCCTGAAAATGGGTCAGACAGACATCTGTCAGTGATGTAAAACAGATGTCCTTTCGAAAGCATTTTTTCTACTACTACATTTTTCTACATTCTTCTACTTTTACATTTCTACAGTAATTCATACACCTCAGTGAAGAGCAAAACTCACATGAACAAGATAAACAAGAATTGCATGCATATGCATACAGACACGTATTCCCCCCAAAATTCCCACCCTTCCCCTAAATAACCCTTTTAGAATTTATGTACACTTATGTACTCTCCTTTTCACCTGTCTTTGACTTGAAACAGGGAAAAGTGTCTCTAGTCATTCCACACTTGCATGGAAGATAATGGAGATAGACAGGGCTACCTTCTAGAAGCCAAACATGAAATGCAGCATGTTGGTTTTTATGGGCTGGATTTACAGCTGTGTGAAAGCAAGACCCAAAGCCATTAAAAAGCCTTTTTTGTTTTAAAGTTCCTGTTGTAAGCTGCTGTAAGAAGTACTTTGTTTTTCTATTTGTATTTTTGATGAAGCTGCAGAACACAAGAATGAAGCTTTGCTTGCTCTCTCTTAATGATAAACATGGAACAAACTGGATGGTACTTTTATGTGGTTTTATTGGCATGATTTTGAACTGATCTGTTATTTATGGGACCATCCTAGACAGAATGCAGCAAACTCTTGGTATTCTCCTGTTAAGTTTTCTGTGTGAGCCACATATATCTCAAAACGTGCCTTGAAATATGTAGTGAGAAGTGGGTGCTTCTTTAAGGGCTGTAAGGCCAGAAATCTTAGTCATCAAGTGCTGATTTGTGTGAAGGCTATGCTAAGAAAACCCACTGTTTTAAATGACTGATCTAAGCTGTCTAAATGATAATTAATTGCAGGATCTGCACATTGCATTACAGGGAATGCTGTCTCAAAGTGACACTTGAAGAGCATAATGTGTCCTCCTTGATATGCTTGCCTTTCTGATGATAACTCTGTAAAATAAAGTTGGGAAACCCTTTTTAAAAGGTTATGGGACCATGTGTACAGGTAAAGAATTGCTTGTCTTGCGATGAAACTGGGATTCGTACTTTTGCATCTCTAGGAAACTTTCTGGAACAGATACCAAGAATGTTAAATTTTGCATAGATGTTGGTGGGATGAATATATTTGTTTCCAGGTTTGGGACTTGGGTTTCCCCCCATATGTGAGATCAAACAAAATTAATAAATTTATAATAAATTAATAATAAATTTGGCTAGTACCACTACTCACATTTATAATGAGGTCTACAGAACATAACTCTTAAGAGGGAATTTTGGGTTAGGAGGTTTTGGGAGGTCACTGGTAATACTGTCATTAGCTTGCCAGTGAGGAGAGAGGACCATATTTAGAGTCACTTTTACCCCTGCTTTCTATAATCTAATAGGTTTTAAACTTTCATTAGCTACCACAAATGAAAGATTTGTGGTAATATGGAGCCAAGAGTGTTCTTCTCATCACTTGAGAAAGGTATTATTAAAGATAAAGTAAAATAGAACTTCCTGAGTCTAAATATAGGCTGGACTATATTGAGAGATTTCAGTAAGCATTGCTGCTTAGTAATGCAAACAATGCTAAGTGAACTTTACAGAAGAGGAAAAAACCTAACTAAATAAAAATCTTGTCTGAAATGCTGCCAAAAATTGATGCATTTTTCCCCCTTTATGGGACAAGGTTGTCCTTGCTTTCCATCTCAGCCAACTAGAGACATCTCCTTGAAGACATTTCCCCTATCTGAAACACATGCAGCCTGTTCCATGCTAAAAATATCAAACATAAATGTTGTGTCATGACAAAAAGAAAAAAACCCAGCAGTCTAAGGGTAGCTTAATTCCTGACCAGATTTCTATATTTTGTATAATTAAGGCTGGATTCACAGAAAAACTTGCATAGAAAAGAGTAATATTTAGGAAATCATCTGGTCAGATGCTCCTCACAGAGGAGATACAGTGTAGAGATCTCCCATCAAAGATATAGCACATCTTAAATTGTAGGGATGACATTGGCTAGGATCAAATATGTCTTCTTACCTGCAGCATTGGCCAGGAGGGGTTAGGTCCATTTCTGAAGTCTCTGAAATTACCTCACTGAGGCTCAGGCTTCACTTAAGTTTCCCATCTATCCTCCTTCACCCCAAGCCTTCAAGGCTAGTTCTGTATTATGTCAACAGGGAGCATGTAGGAGAGCCTAGATAAGTACAGCCACCCTGGAACTAGGACGCGGTGTGGCTTTGGCCATTTCCAGTGCCTTTTCCGTCTCCTTTCCAAAACCCTGCAGGGACAGACAGTATCTCCTGTAGATTTCTGGGATTTACAAGGTGGAGCTGCAACACATTCCTACACAAACAATTGGAAGACACTCATCCAGATGTTGCAAGGCTGTGCATGAAAAAAGATAACACTGCATGCAGCAACCCAGTTTGTGGCTTGCATGTCAGTGTAGCTCAACTCAAGTGCGTCCACTGAAATGATTGTATTTGTAAGAGCAGACTTTGTTGAGAGGTACAGCCCACCTATGATATATATGTGTATATATATATATATATGTGTGTGTGTGTGTATATATAGACACACTATCATGGTGATATATTTTAATGAGAACTTCATCCCAACCAGCTGGTGTTGTCTGAAATAAATTACATTAATCATGTGGCTGAATTTTCAGCATAAGACCAAATAATGAGATCTGTATAGCTGCAACATAATGTGGAGTCAACAGTTTAGGGGGCTGGCACTCCCACCTTAGGCAAGTCTGGTGGTGCATCACCCTCCTCCACACCCCCCTCAGATGTCAAAAAGATATAGTCCTCTGGCACTTAGGAGAAATGCTGAGATATCTGACAACAAGGTCTGTATTAACACTTCAGGTAGCAAAACTATTTTGGGACCAACAGGCTGACAGCTACTTTCTATGTGATACTTCTGTCTCCCTGCTTTGGTATGTGCTGGATCCTGCTAGTGCTGAATTGTGGTACATGGAAAAGGTGGGGAAAGTCACAGCACTCCTTTCCTTCTCCTGCTGTCCTGCAGTGCCAGAAGGGGAAGAAGTAAACTATGGTTTCATTATGCTGCAGGGCAGAGGGTCCAGGAGCTCCAGTGAAGTTCTCAAAGATTTGCATCATGCTGGCAGTGTTGCCAAACTCCATGGTGGAAAGGCTCTATTTCTGTTAATGTAAAGCACAGGGTACTTCCCACAGGACCACAAGAAGGCAAGCTTGCTGTGATTGCATAGCACCTCTGAGCTGCACACTTCTCACCTACTATCAAAGCAAACCTCCACCTGGATTTCACCACCCTTCTTGTTAATATTCTCAGCATGTACTTAGGGTGTGCTAGATCTTCTCCCTACTTCACTATGACTTCTGCTGGTCAGCTCTAAGAAAGGTGGTCAGCATGGATTCATTGATGCTCCTTATTCCATCCTGGTCTTTAATGCAGGCAAGTCCTTTGTGCCTGACTACCCACATACCTCCACAGGAATATGAGATAAATCGCATGTGTGTGCACAGACAAGCACATCTTCCTAATTGTAGAGTTTCTCCACATATATTGTACTACCCATGACTTGGTTCTTTCTCTCAGTATTATATGACTTGTCTGTCTTGATGCTTAACCAAATGAATGCTTTCTTTACTTTCTAAATCATTATTAAATTAAAAGATTTCTACATTTCCTCACAATATAATTTTTTTTCCTGAGGCTAATATTCAATTAATAAGGAATGTGAGCATATAAATATAAAATGTCTGTTCTGTGTTTTCCTTGCAATAAACCTGATCATTCTTTATACTGCTGCTCAGTGTATCTCCCCTAAGGTATGATGCATTTGATCAAATCACTGCATCACTGGAATCTTGAGCGTTACTCATTTGTGGGCTAATTATTCTTAATCTGGGTCCTTTTAAAAAGGTCATCAATTAGACTTTATTGAATTGTCAGCATTCATAGCAGCAAAGGGAATCTGGTAGCTGGTGTAACGATGTCACAGATGGCTAAATACCCTGTAGTCTGAAGGGAAAAATGAATTAAATACAGGTTCAGGTTACAGAATGTGGTGTGAAAATATGGGAGCCAGGCTTTTTGCAGAGGAAATCGCTGTTCACACTTGATTGAAGCTGATTCTAAAGACTTCTTTTATGGCACCCTTTGGGAAGAGCTATGAATAGATGACCCTTTCTCATCTAATTCCCAGAGTTCATATTGAAATAGGTCTCTAGATAGCACAGGTCTTCCGCCTTCTTAAGAACATCTCAAAGCCACCTTGTGCTGCTTGTCTTCCTTTACTATAGATTCAGGACCACTGCTTTCTGGAGTAAATTCAGTGCTCAAAGGCTGTCATATGGCATGCCTTGTGCCTTCCTCCCTGTCTACCCCTTATGGACATTACCAAGCAGTGATAATGATAGTGACCTCCCCTGCAGTATTTTGCAATGAACACCATACAGCAGCCAAGAAGGTAAAAGCCTGAAGCATGAATTATTTGATACCCAGCATTTTTAAACCTTAACCTTATCACAACCAGGAATTTTACAGGTATTTTGAGGACCTTAAGTAAATGTACAGGCACCTTATAACTGAGTCTTTCCATGAATTTGCTGTTCAGAACTGTTGGCAGTGTTTCACAAAGAAGAATATGTAAGTAATTTTGTATTTTCTAAGAAATTTTTTGGTTAATTGGTCCAAGACAAACTCTGACTGAAGAATACTGCAACCAGAAGATACATGGCAATCAATGCTTTGTTTCAACATAATGCATGCCTGAAATTGTACTTAGCTATGAATGAGCACAATAATGGTCAGAATTCTGAAGTAAGTAATAATTTTTTAAACTTATGGTAATGAGATTTTTGGTTTATTTGACCTTATTTATTATTAGATATTATAATTGCAGCTGAACATTTAGCTCACATGCTTGATTCTTATCCAGTTAAGTAACAGAGTTTTATGTTCCTATTAACTGTAGTATTAAACATTCAAAGAGTGTTGAGAAGAGTCATAGAAAGAAGATGTAGTCATTATCCTGATCAGAAAACAGGGCACAGTGACCAGCCTATGATGTGTGTACCTTACAGAGCTCATTAATGGGTGCAATTTAGTTAGTCCAGAGGTAAGGATTCTTTAGGTGACTTTTGCTGCATAGGAAGAGAAGGCAAAGCTAATTTAAAAAGGTTACCACCTTTTCTAAAGTATATTCGAAGCTCTAAGAGCTGAGAAATTTCAATAAAGAGGAAGGGTCATAGTTACTGGGGTTTAATTATTTTTCTCCTTCTCATTCAAATCAAGTCTGTGCAGGATTGAGAGAAAGAGCCAGAATCTATCTTCAGACATGATATAAAGTTCCCAAATGAGTAAAGTGCTAGCAGAGAACAGCACACGGTACCTTTAATAACTTTCAGTGGCTCTGATAGCAGGAAGGAAATCAAAAAGCAGCAGTGATGTTGGTAAGCTGTTCAGATGAAACTTCAAGGGTCTCTTCAGTAGCATGTCAATTAAATTGTTGTCTGATTAGTCTTTTGGTAAACCAGGCTAGCACAGAAGTCATTAGTTAAGTTTAGCATTTAATATAAAAGAAGTTTTTTGAAAGTGCAATGAAGAAAGGGCTCACCATAGAGCAAGAGATTCAGGTGTGGTGGTGAATGTCAGCATGTAGTCACAGAACAGAGAATGAAAGCCCTTGAAGATTTAGACTAAACACCTATACTGGGCTGTGTTTGTGAAGCCAGGGAATAATTTCTCTTATGCTTGGGTATGAAAATAACTGAAGAACAGGAAGGACCAGAAAAAGCTGTGAGGCTCACAAGGAGGCATCTCTGAGAGGCAGTCCCTGAAGCAAACACAAGAGTGTTCACAGTTTGTTTGCTCTGGCACTTCTGAACCCCAGTGGCAGGAGCTGAATCTCATCGCTCCCATTCTGGCAAGAAGAAAAAGGAGGATTCCCGCTCTACCACTGAAAAGCCTGGTGTGCCTGAAGTCAAGCTGTCTAACAGAGCTGACAATCTAGACTAGCGCACTGGTGTTTTCTTAAGAAGAAAGCATTTAAAACTTGAAAGGTATTGATAGGAAGATGATGTCCTGTTGTGGTCTGCAGTCTGACACTCTGAATGGTATTTGGTTTTATCACTGTCCTACACACAAAGTCTAAAAAGAGCAGGAAAGGGTGGTTGACTGTGTGTTAGCCCATGGCACATCCTCTGGATGTCATTTCACATGGGAAGGTAGCGTCTTCATTTTTCAGGTACAACATGAGCTTTTCATGGAGGTATTTTGGGGCAGCATCTGGACTGTATTTAACATGAAGGCATTTCAACTGCTCTTAAGGCACATCAGGTAGATAACAACCCAGCAATTCCTCCTTAGTGGGATCTCAGCAACATCTCCTATATCTGTAATGTGAATTACTGTTTAGACTTGCAGTCAAACAGGTAAAATTGGCATGGATTGCTGTCTGCCCATCTATTCATATGTGCATTTATGCTCTGCTCATCAGACTTGCTGGCAAGAGGCAGAAGTTTGTTTTGCTGGGTTTTTTTTTTCCTCCTTCTAATGAGGAAAGAGTTGCTCGTGAAGTGGGAATAAAATTAATTTAATTTTTGGAATTAGTCTTCATTGATTTTGGCTTTCTTCCTAACCACCAAGAGAGTGCCATTTCTTTGTATCTCAGATGTGCTGTCCCACTGATCTTACTTCCCTAATTTTCTATTGGTCCCTGTAGTTGTTTTCAGCAGTTGGTTCACCAATACTGCTATTTCTTGGGTGTGAAGATATTGCACTTCAACTGTTGATAAACTTTTCCTCTCCACAACTGTAGTACAACCTTCTTTCTGAAGCTTTTAATTACTGCTTAGTTAATTACAGTCAGTTTGATGTACTTTGCAAGAGGAGAAAGTTCAGTAGCTCAGAGAGATTCTTCCAGTCTCAGTGTTATGTTTTTCTCTGCTTAAAATGAGCAAGCCAAATTGCCCATGCAAATTTATAATTAATACACATTTTAGGATTTCAGTAGCATTTGTACACAAGCAGTTTTCGGGGTTTTTTTAATGACCTCCATTTCTCTTCAATTTTTCTCATAATATTAAAATCTCTTGCAGATCTCCATTAAAGTTTCTCCAAAAAGGAATGGGGGAAAGGGTGAACTACTGAGTTAATCTTCTATTTTCACAGTGAATAACTGATTAGAGAGGTAAAGGACACTTGACCCTGTAGGTTCGTTCGCTGTAGTTTAGTCTGATTCACACATTTATGTGTTCATGCGTTTTATCTTTCTTACTTATAAACCATCTCTGTGTCCTTTACAGTAATTTATGCCATTGTTTTCTTTTTCAATGTGGTTTAACCTAACAATTTCATTTGTTTCGTGTCCTTGAACATATATCTGATACTGCCTGGTAGCTGGGCAGCCACCTAGCAGAGTCAAATCTACTCCTCTGCCATAAGGCAATGACTGTGAAATATTCTACATGTAAAGAATCTTTAAACAAAACTTACACCACCAAGGCCTGAGGGGTACCTAATGAGTTAGGTGATTCCCCACTGATCATCAGGCAATATGTGTACCATGCCTGTGAAGCACTGTAGTGATGGTTGTCACATAAGATATGCGATGGTGACAGGTAAGAATTACACACTGCATTAGCTCTGAAGATTTTGTTTCTAGTTCCACTACTAAACTGTATATGCCCATGTTGCATAGCCACTCATTCTCTATACACATTTGTCTGGCTATGCTACTAGATCATAACCTCCTTGGAGCAGACACTATCTAGTATTACATGCTTAGCAAAGTGCTCCTTGTTCTCTGTTGTGTTCTCTAATCAACACCTATATGCAAATACATAGTGGAGATGATTTGCTAACAGTCATGTAGGATATTGCAGTTATTTTCTGGTGCATGTGGATGGCTGCAATATCTTAGTATGCAAACCACTGGAGAACGCTGACTCTTTTTTTTTATGGTGACTACTGTGAGATATGCTGCTGGAATTTCCTGTTTACTTTTAACTTCAGGCTGGATTCTGATTCCTTTCACTTTACTCCTGAGCTGAATAGAACCTTGTTCCACAAATGGTCCCATTGGTTCAATGGGGTCATTCATGGATGGGAAGGTACCATTCAACATGGCTAAAAGCCTTGGAATCTGGTCCTTAAATCATATTTGCAAGTTGAACTATATATGTGTGTTTGTGCATGCATCTGTTTCTAAGTTTTTTGTTTTTTGTTTGTTTTTTTTTTTTTTTTTTGCAAGGGGTTTTTCCCTTGTTATCTTTACCCAAAGCCTTCCATTATTAGTACTCCTGTTAGGTCACAAAAGCTTCATAATGTTCTTCATTGTTGTTTGTTTTGTGCACTGAATTAGAAATTAATTCTCTCTCAGATTCACTGGCATACGCTTCTAAGTTATATTCTCCATTTAATGTATCCCATGGATATGCGTCTCACCAAATGTGACAGATTGGGGTGATTCTGTCAATAATTCATATTTGATATAGAACAGAACAAACTTAAGGTGGAATGACAAAGTAATACAGTCCCATCCCTTTTAAAACAGACAAAGTTGGACTAAAATGGATGCCTTTGACCAGAACACTTAACATTCAAAAGCTAAACCTACTAGCACAGGGAATGATAGATGCTTGTTTGGAAATAATGTGGGAAGTCAGGGTAGAGGATAGCGATTGACGTTTTCAAAAGAAGTCCTCTGGGCCTCACTTTTCAGAGGTGAGGCAGCAGCCACAGATCTCATCAAATTCCACTGGAGTCCCAAGTGTTCAATACCTCTGAATTTCAAGAAATTAAGTAGGGCATGCAAACTGGGATGCTGTAAGCTGACAACATTGAAGCTGATCCACTTGAAGGGACTGCCAAAGCAGTTGCTGAGAAACTAGAGGCTGAAAAGGAAAATAGTGGAATCAGTTCTATGTATGCCAAAGACCCTGCAAACATCTTTGACTTCTTTGATAGAGACTCAGATACTTTCATTAGTGTAGAGAGATAGCAGCCAGGAGCTTTTTTGAAGCAGCTCTAAATGGCTGGAAGACGTAAGGACTAGAGGCTGTTTCTCTATATCTGGAAGGGGAAATTTCATGGCTATATGCCAAGAGTTTGCTCCATGATCCTTGATGGAAAGCAGGGACTCCTGCTAAGCTATACAGGCTTTAAGTGAAGCAACTGTTCTTCAGAGAGGAGACAGCTGTGATTTTGAGTGCTGTGTGTGCAGACTGACCTCCAGTGCTTCATCAAGCATCTTTTTTTCCAGCTACAAGTGGTTTTTCTTCTAAGGGCATTTGCTAGAGCTATTAGTTTGGTCTATGACTGAGGTATGGAAGGGAACCCTTAGATGTTCCAGAGAATGGGAAATATTTTGTGACCCCCTGGAGAGCTGGGGAAATACAATTTTGCTGCAGTAGTAGTAGTAGCAAAAGTACCTTCTATCCCATGAGAGTAGTGTCTGCCTTTAAGGAACAGCCTGACACTGCGTGTTTCTTCCTTGTCTCCTATGGGATTCTTCTGCTGTGTCTGCAATGCTCTGCAAGACTTGATGCCCATCTTTCGCAGTTATAGTACACCCTGAAAATGTTCTGTAATTTCCTGGGGAATTGTCTGTTGAGGAGGTTCCACTATCACATAAAACACCTTGAAAATTTTTAAACTATAAATTTTCTGGGCTCCTGGGCTTTTCCCAGTCCTCTTGTTTTTCTCAGGCAGACTTAGAAGGGTTGGCCCCTCCTATGCAACTGGGACACTCCCCCCTGGATCAACACCACTTCCCCTCAGGCCTCTCAGGGGCTGATTTATGTGCTGACAAAAGCAACCACGTGTAAGGAAGCAGTCTGTCTTCCCAAGCCTTTCTGGAGCTTGAAGATTTCTGCTGCACAGATGCTACTCAAGAAAACATTGTGTAATTCAACTGCAAGAGTCTCAGAGGATTGGGAAAGCAAATATCTGGCTAGGACAATCAAGTGTGGTACAGTGTGACCACACAGCTTTTATGTCTTTTTGTCTTATTAAGATATGTCAGTACAGGGAAAAGCACTATGTCAAGTGGTAACTGTCTCCTCCTTCAATTAAAAGGGGTCTGATATAAAACTGAGTGCTCATTACCTGTTAAAGATAAATTTACCCTACTGTTTATGTCATATTTCCTTGCTAAATGTGTCATAAAGGTTGTGATGCAGTCACATGTTCAGTGAGGCTAGTGTTGTTTGAGGCTTTTCTCCTTAAAGGTGCTGAATGCACACAGAGAATATGTTAACCAGTGGAGTGATGGTAACTGATGCTTAGAATCGGTGGGGATGCTAGGTGAGCAGAAGTTGCTGTGCACACGTAATGTCTAAGACTGCTGGCATCTCTTGCTCACATTGGAGAATCAGCAACACCCTCCCTCTGTCCAAGTATAATACCTTGTTTCTCTGAGACCCCAGTCTATTTTAGAAGTCACACATTGGACTCAGAACTGCAACTTGGTGCTCAGTCTGTATTATCTCATGGAGTATTTATTTAACTGACAGCTCAGTGAAACCAGTTCTTTGTTTCGCACAGCTTTAGGTTGGCAGTTTCTTGAGCAAACTTCATGGGATTATCCTTGCATAAAACCCTTTTGTTGTTTCTGTTGTTTCAATGAGGGTGAGTTGTGTAGCTGCAGTAAAGCAAGTATTGGGGTTTTGTTTTCTGCTTTGAAGTTGGGTCTGATGTAGGTAACTCCTAGCTGTTATTCACACTGCTTTCACTCAGGTCAAAAATTGAGGTGAATAATGGGGAGAAAAGGATTATGTCTTGACAGTAGTAAGAGAATACAAATGCTTCCCTTCAAGTGATCTGGAATGGGGAGTAAAAAAAAGTAAAATGCTGGGTGAGGACTTCAGTCACCAGGTAACAGTAATGTCTGAGAGCAGGCATTTACAGGCTTTCATGAAAACATTCTCCTTGCACCCCAGTGTAGAAGAATAATAATTTGGAACACAGGAAGTTGCCATGGAACAGAACTATCACCCACTGATGGGCTTTATTGCCTCAGAATGTCTCAGCCTAAAAAAAGTCACAGCAAATGGTTGAGATACTTTCTGTAGGGACAGACCAAGACTGTGGCACTGTCTTCTGACTTACTCAAAAGGTGCAATAATAAGCATTGATTCTCCTGTCATTTTCTGCTTCACGGTGTTTTCCCCCAAAAAGGAGGTTAACTCTTCAGAAGAGTGAAAAGTTGCAAAAAAGGAGAACAAAAAATATTTTCCCAGGGTAAAATATTCTGTTATATAACAAACCAGACAGATTACTGTGTGCTGCAAAGGAAAGACATACTTGAAGAGCAAGATGAAAACAAAACTGAAAGGGGTGAGTTTTGAATGTATCCTTACTATAAACCAGGAAAACTGCAGTTAGAGACTATAAATGATACACCAGTCATGGCGCTCCGCTTACAGACTGCTAATCTAAATGTCATATGCTGTAGGTCCTTCTTCTTCCCCAGTCTACAGGAGAAACTTGTTCCTCTCCACACCCTGACCATGAATATTAGTCTGCAACCTATACCCAAACCAAATTATTCTGGTTTCAGTTTTAACAGTTTTACTTATTCTGACCAACTAAAGAGACTCTTTTTCTTTGCAATCTGGAAATCCAGAAATCTCAGCCTAATCTTCTGATGTCTTCCATGTTTTGATGAGGTTGTTTTATCCCTCACTGTTATTAGACAGCAGGTCACTGCTGCTCCACTTATTCTGTAGATTTTTTACTGCTCTATGGTTGTCAGGAATATTCTTTTTATCTCCTCTTTTGAAATCCCTGTTAATCATATCATGATGCACCTTTTTCAAATCTATAGTTTTATTGAATGGGGTTTTTAATCTTTGCAGAACTCCTAACTAGTCACATCCATAAAGAAATGAAAAAAAACTGGTATTCACATCACCTGATGTGGTTGGTTTTTTTGGGCTCTGCAAAGATTAAAAACACAGTAAGACTTGAGAGCATCCTAGAGGGAATATAGAGGTTGCTATTAATATGTTCTTCTTTTGAACAGAACTGATCTGAGGGTTTGGAAATAGGGAAAAAGTGACTTTTTAAAGCAATAGACAAGGTTGAGATTTTAGATGTGTACTGCAGAATACTATGGTAAGAAGAAATTGGGAAAATGCTGAGGTCCAATGCTGAAGCTACTCCTACGTTCATCCTTCATTCAATGCTGCTCTTGGGGATGGCTGCTGGCAGGAAAGGACAGCAGTCCTCATCCTCTTTGGTGCAACTATTTGGTCCCAGTTTCCAGCCTTTAGGTAAAGTAGGCTTTATTTTTCTTGTGCTGGCTTCACTGGACCTTTACTGGCCAAGGTTTTTCTTGAAAAATCAGAAAATGGTTGGGGTTGGAAGGGACCTCCAGAGATCAGCTAGTCCAAGCCTCCTGTCAAAGTAGCTTCACCTTCAGCAGGTTGCATCCGATCGCATCCAGATTTCAATATCTTCACAGAAGAAGACTCCACGACTTCTCTGCACATCCTGTTTCAGTGATTGGTGCCCTCAAAATAAAGAAGTTCTTCCTCATATTCAGATAGAATTTCCTGTGTTTCAGTTTGTGCCTGTTGTTCCTTATCCTGTTGCTGGGAATCACTGGATAGAGTCTGGCCCCATCCTCTTGACAACCACCTTTAAGATATTTGTAGGCATTGATGATGTCCCCTCTCAGTCATCCCTTCTTCAGGCTAAACAGACCCAGCTCTCTAAGCCTTTCCTCATAAGAGAGAAGCTTCAGTCCCCTAATCATCTTTGTAGCCCTCTGTTGGACCTTCTCCAGTAGCTCCTTGTCTTTCTTGAACTGGAGAGTCCAGAAGTGGACACAGTACTCCAGATGTGACCCCACCAGGGCAGAGCCGAGGGTGAAGATGACCCCCCTTAACCTGCTGGCCACCTTCAACCTGCTGGCCACCTTTTCTGAGCACAGGGGCATGTTGCTGGCTCATGGTTAACTTGTTGTATACCAGGACCTACATGTCCTTCTCTGCAGATGTGGTCAAGAGCAGTGTATCCTGGCTAGGATATGTACCATCCCAGTTCTTCTGCAAAAGACATTGGTGCAGTGTTCAAAACGGTCCACAGAAAAGAGAGAGGGGGGGAGGAGGGGTAGAGAAAGGGCCTGGTGGAAAGCACAGAGGAAAGCATGAAGGGAGCAGAACAGGAAGGGGATGAGACCTTTAAAGAGAGAAAGGGAGGAATGGAAACACAGCAGGGACAAAGAGCATTCCTGTCGGGAATCCTGGGGTTTCTTTTCAGGTCTGGGCATAGATTTGTCATGCAGCCTTTGGAAAGTCATGTCACGTTCCTGCCTGCAGTATGTCCTCAGGAGCCTGGAATGTGTGCTTAACTGCTTATTATTGGACTCCTTATTTACAAAGCTAGGAGGGCCTGTTTTGATCTTTTATTCTGATTCTTTTTGCAGTGCCTGCAATTGGACTTCCTAAAATTAATTCCTGCTTAAACTGCAGCCTATCTTGGGGGTGGGGTGTGGGGGGAATCCAGTATTTGTGAGGGAATTTCTGTGTAAATCTTTAAATCCAAATTATGTATGTTTGTCTAGCAGCTAATTGTCATGCCTGTTTTCTACTGTAAGCTGTTTTACCTTCAACTTCAGTAGATGTTAAACGTTGATGTGCCTTTGTCTCCAGACCAAAACCTCCTCGATTATCAAATTTTTATTCCCGGTAGGTGGCTGTAATTGCTAATTAATTCATCCCCTTAATGTGTTTCTCACAGAGAAAGACCTGATTTATTTAAGCTATAAGGCACATTTCCTGGTGCTCTAACTGTTCTCACAGTTCTTCTCTGATTTGCCTCCAGTTTGCTACCACCTCTCTGGATGGTGTGTCCTGGGGTGTGCAAGTGCTGCTGGAGGAGAGTTGTCTCCAGTGGGAGACATCCGTGGAGAGAACAGGCATGGGGAGGCCAAAAGCGGTGCACCTCACAAAGAGCACAAAGACCTGCTTGTGGGCAGACAGCAGGAAATCCTTTGTGACCAGCTCCCATCCTTGTCTTTGTCAGGCAGGCGTGACCATGGCTGCAGCCTGCAGGCAGCGGGACTGCTTTTCTTTCCCAGCCCTTGCTGGAGGTGCCGGGTGTCTCCATGTCACCCTGGCATTTGGGCAGGTCAGAGAGGCTGCGAGCAGCCCTAGCACTGTCCTGTAGAATATGCCTTTGTCCTGGATGGTTTCAGGAAGCACTTCGCTATTCTGAGGATGGGAACTCACTCTGTAACAGTGTCTGACTGCTTTTGTTTGGTCCTATGTATTTAAATGTTACTCTGCAGCTGTTTCCCACCCACTTTTTTAATCTGTCATATTCCTACATCTGCTGCTGGAATAAATATGCAAAGATTTGTCTGACTCCCTCTGTTTTGTTTTTTTTTTTTTCCAAATACATTTCAGAAGTCTGAAACAAAAGATAAAAAAATAGGAATAAAAGATTAGCAGATCTTAAATAGCACAAACCAGAAGGAGTCTGGAACCAAGCCCCTGGATCAGAAGAACCCCAGACTTCAGGGAAATTGAGGCTCAACCTGTGTCCAAATCTACATGCTGTGGTTTGCTGTCAATTATGGGCCAAGCCAGAAGTCTCATTCAGGGAAGAATGCAACATCAGCTGAATTTGGGTCTGGCTCTGAATTTTGCGGTGTAGGCTCATTGACAACTGGTAGTGATAAAATGCATTTAGAAAAGAACAAATTAAGAGAGTGAAACTTATCACCAATGAAAAACCAATGCAAAGCTGCAGAAGGAAAATGCAATTCCAGCCTAACTCACAAGGCCAGTCTGCAGTTGTTGACTGACAGGAGTGATTTTACTCATGTGCCTCAGATGTCTCAAACACCCTGGACCCTATTCTCCTCTTGTTGTTTTTACATCACTATAAATCTGCTGACTTTGCTGAAACTATTCTTAATTTGCACAACTTTAAGTGGCCAGAGAATAGGTGTACTGTGTTATCAGTGTTTCATCCATGTCTAACAAAAACGACTAAAATACAAAATTATTTAAATACTTATTTTAAAAGATATATGTATATAAATATACATCACAGTCCAAGTAAACATAAAAAGGCTTCCAAATCTGCCTAAACAAATCTCAATAGTTTCAACATTTAATTAAAAAAGGGAAGTGTTCACACTTTTGATTAAGAAGGAAAAGGTTGGATTATTTTAGCTTTTTCAGAACAACCAATGATGCAAAAGTATCTGTTCAAAACCCAAAATATTAAAGTCTGTGATGCACTTAGAAGAAATATAATTGATATTTTAGGTTAATTACCATTCCATATCAGAACAATAAGCTATTTTTTTATTCTGCTGCATAATACCATTTTGGTCTCACAGGCTGGTTTTGGTATTTGGTTTTTTGCTTTGTTGGTCTGTTTTGTTTTGTTTTTTTTTTTTAAAGAAAATAAAGAAGACATCAAAATCCAATGTCCATTAATCAATTAAAGGACAAATAGTATAGTTCATGGAAAAGTAGATATTGACCTACATCAGAGATAAAACAAGTATTCATTTCTGCTTTTCCATTCACAACTGACTTGTGAGCTGATCAATGCTTCTGAAAACATACTTTACTCTCAAGATTGCCAGCAAGCTTGTGAGAAAAAATTTGTGAGAGAGTTTTCTCTCTGTGTATCTGCTGTATGTGGTTACATGCTTGGTCTGTTAATTCAGGAGGTTCTGGATTTTTTGTTCCACAATTTGAATCTGAATCTTTTGTGTCATAAGAAACACCAGTGTTTCCAGAGATGGTATGTAATTTCCAAAGCCTCTGTGCTGTGAAGTTTTGACACTTTTACCAGTTAAAACCCTTTCTATGTGCTTTTTCACAGCATTTCATAGCACACTTGCAATGGCAGATGCTCTGATTTAATTATTAACTCATTCTCCAGATACTTCTGTTTTCTTACTTGATAATTTTCAAGACTCATTGTCTGAGGATTCTCTGCATTTTTTATAAATGCATTCCCTTCAATATCTGGTACTTTTGTAGTCATTTGCTTTTGAAAGCATTTAGACATCTACCTGCACTTCTGATGGATTTCTAGGTTTAACATCCATATGCTAAGGTAGAAATAACATTTGAGGTAAAAAAAAAAAAAAAATACTGTTTTCTGACCTTCTAGGTGTGTTTTGTCCATGGTCAGGTTTTGAATAAGCAAGAAGCTGCAGCCATCCCTTTGCTAATTCATGATACTACTCTCTTTTAGGACACCCTTGTTGACCTCCTCACTGTTATCAAACCAATGAAACAAACCCATTTAAAATAGATGCTTACCTGAGAGTGGCCAGAGTTCTGATTAGATGACTCTTTTTTCCTGCGTGATCATTTAACCTGTAAGTTTTAGTGATGCTGGACAGTTTTTGTACCTCCTGTTTTCAGGTTCACTAAGTTGTCACTTTGGACAGCTTTTCTGCAAACTCAGTAGCATGAGCAAAGTGATGCTGGTAATTCAGCCATTTATGGGTTTTTTTCTGCTGGTGAAGCCCCTGACTTAAATATTTCAGTCAGCAATCAGGAAGATGAGAAAAAAATAGTAATATGATTCATCTTAGTGCCTTCAAACACCAATAGAAATTAGGAGAATACAGGGTGTGGTAGCTTTTGCATGAGACAGGTATTTGTGTTAAGTGAAAATTTGTCTCTATTCAGGTATTTCTACAATGGTAAGAGAACCAGAAGAAATGATATAAAATATTGTAGTGGTCATGGCAGGAGACTGCTATGTATCTGTCTTCTGTACATCTCTCTAGGGTGTGTCTGAGCTGGAGCAACAGTCACAATTTCTTTGTGGTTTTGGTGTGCAAGGTGTTGGAAACACTGGCTTTGCACTAAGTTAAGCCCTGTATTGTACAAGACACCTTTTACTCTTCAGTCCATGTATACTTTGTGCATCCTCTACTGTTCGCTAGACAATACTGCAAATAAAATGCCCACTCCAATGAATGTTTCTTAAAAACATGAAATAATTACAGAAATGAGTGAATATTTGCAAATGGAGCTGCTGGGGTATTTGACCAGCTGAAAGCGTCTGTTGGTGCTACAGGACTGCACAGGAGTTTCTGTGGAAGACTAGACTGTTAGACCCTTGCAGCTGAACTCACTCATGGTGAATGATGGATGTTGGTGGATGTTCTGATAATTAGCTGAGTCTCCCAGTTTCATGGAAATCAGCAGATTCATTGTGGGATAATTTAACAGAAGTATGCTGGAGTCTATGGAAATGTACCACATTACAAGAGCCAGAGGTCTGAAATTACAGTAAGTGCACAGGATAATTTTTCTGACTCTAGGTACTTTAATCAGGAAAAGTCAATGAGGCTAAAATTTCAGCTTTTGGTACAGCTTAGGTAGTAAGTTGTAACAATACTTTTAGCACAACTTCTACTTGCAGACTTCAGAAATTATGTCTTTCAATGAATGAAATCTGCTTTGTGGCAACTGTGTTCTTCATGTCAACCTTCTGTCTAAGGAAACTATCTTTTTGCATTATGACACTAGCCTCATAACATTCTAATCACTAGTCAGCAAGTGATTCTTAGCATAAGCCTATTTTTATTCTTTGTTTAAATAACTAAGGAAGTAATTGCATCTTTTTATGATGAAAGCAACAGCTCACTTAATTCTAGATATCTAAATCTGAACTAATAATCTAGGTTGTGGTTTTATAGTCAGTAGAAAGGAATAAATCTGTTTAGGGTATAATCCAGTGACCGATTTGAGATGTCTATTTTAGGATGAGATATTCTGTGGTTTATAAATGCCTGCTAATGGAGACTATGTTAGTGCCTCTGGTAGGGATGTCTTGTAGATGTCTGCATCAGGTAATGCCCACACTGGCTCTATTTTTCAAACTTTGAGATAATTTTCCTTCTTCTCAAAATATTCATGGAACAGGCTTATACTCCTCTTGTCCTCCTTCCAGCCTCTCTTATTGTACAGATCTGCAGCTGCTACAGCTTGATGCAACTGTGAATCTGTAGCATATGCATAAATCCACAGTGATGTGATAGTCACAGGCATAGCACCATTTCATAAGCCTGGAGACAGCTTTAGGCATTGCTGATACAGTTATTCCTTCGCATTTCCAAATTGTCCTTGGCACTAGTTGTCCACTCACAACTTCTGACCAGGCAGGTTTGATTTACATCTCAAAACATCTCCTAAGCACTTGCTTAAGACCAGAATGATTTTGTATGGAAAACCAGATTTGTTTTTAATTCGGATTTTGGATTTTGACTTTTTTGGTGCAGAAGGCTGATAATAGCAGCCACTGTTGTTACACTTCAGGGACATCCAGATGTCATGTTAACTTCTGAAGGATCTGAGAGAAAGCTTCTGTGTTTTCCAAATAAAAAAACAAAAACAAAAACAAAAACAACAACAA
>JBAFWW010056971.1:0-13581 GCA_036873685.1 Agapornis canus
ATGATCTTAAGGTCCTTTCCAACCCTAACTATTCTATGATTCTATGATTCTGCAATTCTGCATTTCTTTCCAACTCCTCAGTTCTATCAATTGCTCATCAAATCCATGCCACATGCAGAGGGGAAAAAAATTCCAAAATAAAAAGTATTTGTGAATAAAGTCCAAAACATATAAATAAAATCCTCTCTGACCACGCTACTTAGCTCAATGTGTCTAGTCTCACCTATTTGCAGTAATAAGTGCATTCTCTGAGAAGAAACTTGCATTTTGGCCTGTAACACAAGAAAAAGGGTTCAGATTGCCAAGAGCTTTGCAAACATGGGCTCATTCTTGTGGCTATGTTCTAGGCAGCATTTCCAGAGGGGCTGTAGAATGAGCTTCCTATAGGTAGGACTCTACTGACACTAACAGCTGTGACATCAATGCTAGATTATGATAGGAGGAATTAGAAATGCACATAAAATACTGTTTTGCTTTATTAAGTAGCAACCAGAAATGTCAGTATCACATGTTAATTAATGATTAATGTTAGAGGAAGGAGATGCATACCTGACATTTTTAAACTGGTAGAACAAGTTTTCACAGCGCAGAGGAGGGAAGTTCTCAGCAATACACAGTAATGGGCTGTGTACTTGGAATCGTGCACCGCGAATTTCCCCACCTTCAGGACACAATGTTGTCAACACGCAGTTGCTCTCCCAGAATAAAGTCAGTGCTGGGGTAAGCAGTGGGTAATGTTGAAGAACGAGGAAAGGAGAAAAAACAAACCCATACAAATGAAGATCAAAAGGACACAAAAACTCTTTCAGGCGCACCTGGGGTAAAAAAATATCAACAGAGCACATTTTTAATGTAAGACTAGACCTGATATTGCAAGGTGCTGAAAGTCAATCAAGAAATAAAGACAATAACACTGTGGAGCTGACAAAGCCCTGGAATTGTAATATCTTCCTCAAGGTGATGTCCTGCTTAGCAAGGAGTACTTTAGGTCAGGCAGGGTGAGTTAGTATAAATACAATGCTGTAAGAGTAATACATTGAAGTTATCCAGCATCCCACACTGATGAATCTCAAAGGACTCTGGCTTGATATTCCCACAATGGAAATCAGTACATGCCTGCCTTTAAGTATATGTAGTAGATACCACTCCTACTTTGCCCCTTGATGAAACAAGGCACTTTCCTCTCCTGCACTGTTGTGTAATAGATGCTACATGAGACAGTCATATGATCCTCTACCAAGTTGTTGGCAGAGCCAAGAATACAAAATGGAGGTAGGATTAATAGAGCCTAACATTAGCAAGTTATAAACTAGGCCTCCATTCAAGAAAGACACATGGGACTCTGCTCAGGCTTCACCACTCTACAACCATTGCAGACACTTTTCCTTACAAGGTGATTCATCTAACTTCTCTTAAGGTGGTGAATTTACCCTGTCTTGAGTGTAGAATGACCGAACAGCTTCAATTAGAGACCAGCTTTAAAATAACCAAAAATCACCTCAGGTAAATCTCTGGGATCTCAACCATTTGCTCTCCCCATGGACACCATTCCTGCAGCTCTGAAAGATGTTAAAGAAATCTGCAAACTGGGGATGATCTAACCATCTCATCTTGCTGACCTATGTTGCACAGCTCCCCTTCCTGCTTCTGTTACACCATTTATTTTGGGTAGGGTCACATTTTTTGGAAACATCTCCATCTTCATAGAATCACAGAATGGTTTGGGTTGGAAAGCACCTTAAGATCATCTAGTTCTAACCCACCTGCCATAAGCAGGGACACCTCACACTAAACCATGTCACGCAAGGCTCTGTCCAACCTGGCCTTGAGCACTGCCAGGGGTGGAGCACTCACCACCTCCTCAAACTCACATTGACACTGCTTCAACCAAAGGGAATGATAAAAGGGAAATAAAACCATAATTCATGAATCAGAGCTAGCCTACAGCCAGCCTGCACAAACATATCCCAAGAGCTGTGGCTAGAGGAAGGCAGACCAGCTCCTCCAGCAAAATGGCTCCTGCACCTACCATTCATGATTAGTGAGCAAAGGACAGATCAGAGTTCCCTAAATGGAAATGACAGATGACAAGTTATGCCTCCATACTAGGACTGTTCAGGTCCATTCTCACCTCGCCATCAGTCTTTTCCAGAAGGAAAAAACCAGCCTGTTCTTGGCTGTGAAAGGGATAATTGCACCCGATTTCATTACAGGCCACAATGTGTATGTACTGCATGGGGGCTTTTCCTCCCGGAATTCTGGTCATCTCGGGAGCTGAGCTACTGCTAGAGAGCGCTGAGGCCTTCAGCTAACGTCAGCATGGTTTTACATCTTACAGCTACTATGCTTATTCCAAACTTACCTTTCCTTTTCTAATTGCACATCAGCATAAGCCCATACATTCCAGTGTGTGTGTATGTTGCCTTCAGAGGCAATTTGCACAGCTTCTGTATCCTGTCATCTGCTTCACCTGTAGAGCTAGGTATAAGTTCCTGACACTGGTCCACTCGATTAATGTGGAAGAGTCAGTGAACAGGCAGAGGGAGGAAAGGCAGGCCATCAATAAAAACAATAACAACTCAGAAGAACTGTTTATGCCCTCTGCAAATCAGTGACACTGTTCTTTTCGATGTCAGAGAAGAACATGCTACTATTTACAAGATACACTTTGAGAACAGCTAAAAATCAAACAGGAATTCTTAACTCTCTTCTTGTCAGCTAAAAGCATCACTGAAACAATTGCTACCAGCATATCTACCGAGCTTGCTGCATGCAGATAGCACTTGATTTATTTCACAAGGCTACTGATAAACGCAGTGATCATTTGAATTGCTGTTAGCCTGAAACAGGCTACAGCAGCATGGGCAGTACTCAGGAAACAAAAACTCAGGGAAGTATGTGTGAAATGTAATCCTGTTACCATTTGCCACATACTGAACACATGTGTCATCAGTACAGGAAATGAATAAGCTATAAATCAGGACTATGCCCTGAACCTAGGAGAATGTACATGAATTTGCATTGAGCTAACCTCAAAATGACTGACATGTTTCTGCTTCAGTCCACATTCTCCTGGGTTGAGGGTTGGGTTTAAGAAGGGGATTAGAAATAGACCTTACCTGATGTTAATGGGCTCCTGTCTAGTACAAAGCAAGCAAGAATGAAAGCAATAATACTGCACTTTTTCAAGGTAATCATTCATGTTTCTTCCATCCCCCAGATTAGGCTTGCTCTTTATATTTCCATTTTCTGCATGGCATTAAATCATCAGCATTACTGTTTGCTGTGATGCAGTCGATTCCTTATTTAATGGAGGACTTACTTCTTTTTCCTCCACTCATATCTAGGAAACCATTTTTACACTAAATTGTTAGCTTCTGAAGATGCAACTGACACAAGCACATGGAGCACAAAGCACAAAGCAGATGGGGTTGTCACCTGTGAAGAGGCTGAGAGCAAGTTTTATTTCCCTCAAGTAATCTTCTGTCTGTGTGCTGCTATCATGAAAATGTCCATTTCCTGGCTCAAAGCTTAAGCCAAAGGAGCCTGCTGCCAAGTGATTACTTGCCTGTTCTGGCATTCACTGCTTGCTTTCTGTCTCAGAGCCATCCATTCCTGGAGATGGGACAGAAAGTTCACAGGTTGGGATTATCCAGGTGTGGCTGACAGAACCAACACTGCCCTGACTCTTCAGACCATTGTTATTTCTCCTTAGCAATTAGAGGTGTGCCACTCTGAATTCTTAAAGGAAAAACTCCAACAGCACTACATGCTATAGCTGCAGTACTAAACGTGCAGAGGGTAAAAGTCATCCTCCAGCTGAGGGTGGATGAACTACTTGACTCCATAGGGCTTGAAACATAGACCTTAAATCAACCAAAGGTATCTGTAACTGCTACAATCATCTGTAAAACCACTGTCCTGGTACTGCTGATGTTTCCTGCACGCACTGCAGGTGCATGCAGGTGGATGTGCATGGAGGTGAAGGTCTGATGTTTAAAAAGCTGCCATGAATCTTCTGAAACCACTCAATGGCTGCAAGCTAGATGCTTTTCCATCATTTTGTGACTCTTGTGTCTGAAACTCAAGTGGAATTCTCTTTGGCTGCCTTGAGTCTGCACACATCATGTGCCAAGCGGCAAGGTGCTCAGGGAAGCGTGCATTTGGTTTTGTTTAATGACACATGGCACTTTCCTGGCATGGAAACTCCAAAACACTCAGAAAGGAGCCGGAAGTCTTTTGTCTTTCTTTTTTTTCTGAGGTGGCAAAATCATCTACAAGGCAGGGCTCTGCGCCCCAGTCTCTCCCCTTGGTCTTCCCTCTGGCTGTCACAGAGCTCTCAGACAATAATCAGAGCCCCCACTTAGCTCACCCTTCAGTCCAGACACCCAGCTGTAGATAAGAGCTTTGACCTTTGTGTTTGGAGCCTGAGGTGGCTATATAGTAATAATAGCTCCTTCAAGAAGGTAAACTGTAGGCAGGGTGATCCCTGCCCCTCCTCATTGGTGAGCTGCAGCCTGAGAGCTCTGTGACATGAGCATCATCCCTCCTAAACAAAGAAGATTTGACTGAAGAAATCCAGACTGTCCCCTTCCCTTGTTGCAGTTTTCTTTGCTGATTTTTTTCCTGTGTTATCATGAAAATTGGTCATGGATCCTACATTACTAAAACAGAACTGTTAGGGCAGCCAGACACTTAATCTGACTCAGGATGGCATACATTTGCACTGTCTTCTGTTTAAACTGTGCTGTGTCATTTGTGATGAATAGCTCTAATGGCCCGTTTTCAAATACAGTTGGGTTTTGGTGTTCCAAAAAGGTAGGGTAAGGATTGTAGAGGCTTTAGAGAGTTAAAGAGGAGATTAAGTGTAACCAACATTGAAAGTATAGTAAAGAAGGCAGAAACAAAACAAACACCAAAGGAAAAAACCTTGAAGCCTTAAAGCAAACTTACTGGGGAAAAAAAGTTGGATTGTTTTTTCCATTTAGTGATGCAGGAGGGCTCAAAAAGAATACCTTCTAAGATTATAAATTTCACTCCCCATTGGCAGCAAAACCAGGCCCGGAATGTGCGAAATACACCGATGAATGCTCCTCAAAGGCCTCACAGTACCTGATCAATTTAAAACTTGTTTCTTGTGACGGAGCCTTTGTGTCACTTGGTACGGCACACCTGATACCCATTTCTTTTTGCTGTAGTCTGTATATAAACATTCAGGTTGCAAGCAGAGGGAGTAGAGATGTATGCAAACAGCCAGGAGCCCCAACCTTTGAAAGGACCCTCCCAAGAGCAATACGTGAAAACATATGTAGCTTCTAAAAAAACTGGTAAATAAATCATTCACTTTTGTTCTACAATTCTTATCTTTCTTATTCCGCTTTGCTTTCGGCCAAGAAACTGTCTGCATTCTCAGTCTAAACACATCCCCCTTGTCTTTAATTGTCCATAATTAAACACACTTTCCATGGTGGGTAATCCCACTGGGGCAGGTCCAGATGATTGCCTTTCCATGCTGTTATAAATCCAGGCCCCTGCTGCAGAAAAGAGGGAAGAAATCTCTGAGCATGCCCAAGTAAAATATGAAACAAAACAAGACCTAAACCAGGTTTCAATGTCTCCGCAGTTTGTCTATGCCTCCTCTGACTCCTCAGCACTTGGCTGAAACAATAAACAAGTGCAGGCACATCTAGTTTATTCTCTGCAGCCCTGCACGTGCCTGGAGGAGCGCGGTGTGTGAAGGGTGTGAGTAGCTCCTCTGTCTCTCTGCATTTTGAGATCAGTGGAAATGCTTCCAGGACTTCCCAAAACAAGAGCTGTGGTTTGCAGATTTACCTTCGGTTCTTCCCCGGTGATGCCAGCAAGAATGCAGCTTTCTTCTATGTTTTACTGGCAACCTGCTTATATCAGAGTTCCACGATAGTCTGTGACAGAGATGTCCTGATTAACAAGGCATTTCCTATAACTCAGGAACAGCTGAAAACTGATCCTTGCAGGCTGAGGTTATGGGAGAACAGAATGAGAAGCATTCATTTGTCTGCTGTAAAGAACTGACTTTGCTCCCTGACCATGATTTGAATCTGAATGGAGTTCTGGTCAAGCTTCAGAGAAGTTGTGCAGCACAGACTCTGAAAAGCTTGCCACTTGCCAATGATAGCTGCTATTTGCAGTTAGAGAACTAGAGTGTCTGTAATATTCAAGGAATTACCTGTAGTATGCAAAGAAAAAGCACAAATGATACTGACAACTCTGAGACAGCTGTATCTGCTGATTTTAGGTAAAACTGAGAAGCCTTCAAAGACCACTGTTCTTTCTTTGTTCTTCACTTCTGGTCACCTAAACACAGAAGTACCAAAATAGAGGTTGGCACTGTAAAGAAAAAGGCAGGTTTGTGGCATTTCAGGTTTGACTGAAAACAGAATCAATTCTGTCATAATTTTTTCCCAGAAATCTCAGAAGAACTGAGTATCTATAACAATTCCAAGTCTCTCTAGCTCTGAAAGGACCCTTATCTTGGATCTACTTATCTTCAGTTGAACAGATTCTCTCTATTGCTCTTAGAACCACTTACTAGTTTGTTCACTCTCTTTTTAAATGCAATTTCTTTGCTGACACAGAAGATGGTCTTGTGAAACAATGTGAGTGAAGAGGTCTGGGACCCATTCCCAAATAGGTACTCACTCCAGATGCTCCTTTTCCAAAACCATTAAATGTACAATTGCAGGCTCACAAATCCTCTGAGGAAAACGATGCTGGTCGATGCTCAGTAACTAGAGCCTGCTAGGAGAGCAAGCTGTGTGCTTCAAGGAGAATGACACAAGGAACCAGAGGCTCTTCTCAGGAGAGACATAGGAGGGACAGATCCAAACTTAGCCAAGGCCTGCTTCTTCAACTCTTTCACTTACTCAGGACAACCACAACAGCATGCCTTCATGTGTACTAGCTCTGTGCTCTGAAAGCACTTGCTAAGCCCAGTACATGACTGAAGAATCCTGTAGCCAATGTTACAATCACTGAATCACCTAAGTGTCAATTGTGTAACGTTGGACCACCATCCTTTTGAGGTTATTCTATTATTCATTTCTTAATTTAAGCTTTCTCTGTCTCATTATATTTTCTTAGGTGGATTCCTGGGTTTACACCTGCAGCTTTACAGAGATTCATTTTCCCACTGCCATTTCTCAGCATTTTGTCCTGTCCCACCCTCACTTCACTATAATTTAGCCTTTCTGTTGCTCTGCTTCTATGCAACTTACACAGCATATAGTTACACAGCATATTTCTAATACTTAGCAGGCACACCTTCAGAGGGCAGGAATTTACCTTCTAAATATTTGATTACTTTTATTCTTGCTTGGTTCTCATATGTCTTTATGGTTTCCTTAGAAAAAAGACAAAGCATCCACAATGTACAGTGGTTTTGGCACACGGTGTAAAAAACGTGTGGTATAATCAGACATTAAATGATGCAGTGTTTTAAATGGGATCTTTTTTTAACCAGAAAATTCACCATCCATCACGATGCCTATGAACAACTGCAGATGTTATGTTAGTCCTGTTAGCAACACTAACATTCAGCAAGGTAGAGGTCAGCTCTCTCTCTCACACTTTTCAGGCTTAAAACTATATTTGAGATACAGCTTATATTTGACGTCCCTGTTTGCATTGTGCTCTCAAAATTTTCAGTGCAAACAGGAGTTACAATAAGTGCCTTTCTCTAGATGCAGCCCCCCTTTTACCCAAACATACTGCTAAGAAACCAAACAGCCGCTCCTTGCCCCATGAAAGGGGAAAAGGCTGTTCAAGTAGCCCATGGTGTGCGAGAGCAAACATGAATCACTCACCAGCTGGTGTGGGTGTGCTGTGGCAGAGGAGATGTAATCCCTCTTTGACACCAGGTGATGGATTTGAGAGCAGACCTTTGCAGATCCCCAGGCCATTTTATAAACAAGCAGGGCAGTTCCCACCCCCACCTGTGTAAGCTAAGCCTGCTTACACTGTAAGTGTGCTGAAACCCAGGAGGCTTTTGCTTATATCCCAGCACTGATCTGGTTTCCATTCACCAGTGTCTATTAAACTAAGCACAGCCTCCAATGCAGGAAGTCCCTAAATGGCTGAATGACAGCAGAAGAAAGTGAATGCCAAGGAAGGAATGCTCTGTTGTGCAATCATTCTCATGGGTTTTCATTAAGCTGGTCTAACATCAATGACATGATGATGCCATGCTCATAACCCACTAATCAAAACTACATGAATCAGGTGATGTGCTCAGGTAGAATAGTCCCCATAGCCACTGTAACTCCAGCTCTACCAGTGTAAGAAGAAAGAGAGTGAAAAATCACATCCACGGATCAATATTTAAACCAGTTTGCTTATCCAAATAGACAATAAGGAAAAACATGGGTAATGAAAGGGTGGAGAACAAACAGAAACTTAGAACACATGGATGTGAATAGAACATTTTCCCACCTTTCTCTCTGTTGGTGATAGGTGTTCCCAGTTTTCATTTTGATGTGCAAACAGAAAGCTCACCACCTCCAGCTCCATAGTTTCCTTGTGCTCTTTGCAGTGTCCTGGTCCCATGAATGCTGAGCTGCTTCAGAACAAAACCTCCTGGTTCTTTCAGTGCACCATTGGAAGGGACTAAAGGTGGCTCCTCAGAGGAAGGCAATGTCATGGGACCATTCTTACAGGCACAGTGTTCAGGCCAGGCAGGATTAAAGAGCCCTTAAAGACAGAGTCTGAGCTCAACATCTGAGAAACTGGCTGCTGACACTGATGTTCAGTACTTGGTTTCCAGCCCAGGAGGAACTGTGGAAAGATGAGTGAAAAATCAGAGAAATACAGCAGAATGATATATAGAGGGGAAAGCCTCAAAGAAACAAAGAACTCATCCAGTGAACAAAACACAAACAAGCAAAACAACCCCAACAACATAAACCAGAAGAATGTCTCTGAAATCCAAATGGCTACAGATGTGATCTTGTTAGAAATGCAAACGTATGATTCTGCCTTGTTTGGAAGGGAAACCAAAGAAAATCCTAAAGACTTTCAAAAGTTTCTTTCATTTCAAAAAACTACCAATAGATTTCAAAAGAACAAAACTGGTTTTTCTCTCCATTTCATTCCATTTGCTAACCATAGCTTTCTTTGCCCTTTCATTTACCTAACCCTTGCCTTTACAAGCCCAATCTACTGGATTAACCTTGCTGCTCAGATAGCAAAGCTTAACTCCGAGATAAACCCCACAAGGGGATTTGTGTGAAAAACGACTTTCCTACCTCCAGAGCTCCCCCAGCTCTGACTTAGCCATGGAGAGCCCATACTAGCTGACCTGAAGGCCATACTGGCTTGGTGCCTGGCTATAACTCACATGCGCCTGAGCAGTGGCCAAAGGAGTCTGCCAGAAAGCAAAATGGATAGAAGCCTTTTCCCTCTGAGCTGTGGGGCCTGAATACTGAAGCAAGAGGTCCAGAAACACCCGTATGGCACACCTTCAAAGCAGTAAAGAAAATGGTCTCTTGCTATGCCTGAGAACTGTTGTGGTAGCAATAATTTAGAGAATGAAGATCAGGAACTTTTACACCTATAGAGAACTTTGCTGCTGTCAGGCTCTTTTGCCCATGCAAAAGGCTAAGCTGCCGAAAGGAAGGTGTTATGAGTGACTGCAAGCTGATTTGTGTCTTGATTATGCTAGAAACAGGGTTTGGTGTTTCACATAGTGATGTACAATGGTTTTGTCTACACCTGTGTGAGTTCTGGGTGAGTGGCAAACCAAAGCTGCAGCAGAAGCCACAATGAAATAGGATACACATTGAAGAAATAGCTCTCATAAAGACCAGCAGCTAGAATGAAGCAATATGATGGTATATGAATTGCATTTTTCAGCATGTGAAATATCTTTGAACATCCTTGGGTACCAGTGTTCTTTCAGCAGCTTATAGATGCTGGTCTCAAAAATGAGCATTTAGAGGTCTTACTTACTCTGACTGCAGATGGTCTGATTAAGATGGTGTCTGTTTAAAATCACTGCATTTTGGACTGGGGAGAAGGAACACCGACCTGTAGTTCTGCCCAACTCCAGCATACAGAAACCCTCAATAACACCTTCTCTCCCTCTCACCTTCTCTTTTCCTCAATCAATCACAGGACTGACTTAACACCATGAAAGCAGACAATTTCATTTTACAGTCTTTTTATATGTGTTCTGGTGCTGGAGCATTTAGGACTTTCATTTCCAGGCACTGCGGGTGAGAAACACACTCCTTTAAAAATGAAGTGAGATTTTCAGGCAGTAATCTCTGTGCGGCAGCTATGGTTTCAGAAAAAACCCTGTTCAGACTAACACTGCAAAGGCTGTAACTGCTCAGAGCCTCCCTGGCTGCATTGGGCCTTATGCAATAGAGCCTCAGTCTGGCTAAGACACCAGGACATTCCTGAATGTTAAGTGATAATATGATAAAGATATGATAGAGTGTTTATCTCTTCAAGATAATCCTGCATGAGCACAGTTCCCTAGCTAAAGAAATCTGCCTTTAAGAACAACAAGAATAGCCAGTCAATCTCCTCTATGCTGGCTGCTAGCTGGCACCTTCCCAGGCTCTCCAACTTCACCAGGTAACAACAAAGCAATAAATGGGAAATATTTAAGAATTTAATTCTGCCTAAAATCTGACCATGTGGGAGAGGGTCCTTTTTTTATTGTGATGTGGGAAAGTAGGATCCAGTGAGCGCTGCAATCTCTGCAAGATGAGTGTTCACTGGTGAGCAATTCATATTTGCAATATCTGCATGATATAAAAATACCATTAAAAATATACCTCCTTCAAAAGAGCAATTGCCAAATGCTGGTTTCCACACTGCCTTTGGGCCCAGCTACTTCATTTAGTTTTTGTAAATGTTATTTAGCATTTGGCCTGTGCTGCTGCCACAATTCCATTTGGCTGTCACGGTCACTTTAGGTGATGCTAACCTGAGTTGTCCCATTGCAGCTATTCTGTTGAAGGTGTATCATATCCCATTTTGCAAGGGAGAACAGAGCAGATGATGGCTTGATGCAAACTGAGGATTATCCTCAGTACAGGAAGCCAAGCCAAAACTCCTAAAAGAAACATTTCCTGATGCCATCTGCAAAGCAATTGTAGCACGAAGGTTCCCTTGCCCTATACAGAGAAAAAACAAACAGTAGGAACAGTAGTTACATAAAGAGGAAGACATGAACACCCTAATGGTCTAAACAGCCCTTTTGGTTTTTTACTCTGAGAGGTAAAACAGTATTTAAAGCTTAAGAGGGATACAAGAGGCTACTTCTGGTCAGAGTGCTAATAGCAGCATCACCTGGCTGTATATAAAAGAGAAAGGCAGTGGGTAGAAAAATAGTGACTGATTGTTCTGATTTTAGGCTATCATTCATAAAATGTTCAGGTTTGGTCAAAGCTTTCCATCATCCAAATCTTTGCTAATGAGGGCTGGAAGCTAGTGGCCAGCTGGCTTGCCTTCATGCACATGCATTTCTCAGTGCCTCCCAGTGACAATCAAGGGAAGGGCTGGTGGGAAAGAAAAAGAATTACAGAGTCATACATTCATTTTTCTATTTGAGATTCAATTAGAGTTGATGTGCACTACACATCAGTGCTGTTTCTCTGGAATACTTGCCTGGACTGTGGGAGGAGAGTGTGTGTATTCTTGCATGGGGCAGAGAGAAAAACAGTGTCATTTGGAGATGGGTGTTGGTTTGAGTCAGATTATCAAATTGATGGGTTTTGTTCAGCATCTCTTCCTCTATCATGCCCTTGTGACACAAACAGCCAATAGAGGGAGGGAAAGAACAGTTTCGGATGGGCAATTCCCTTTGTAAGTTTCCTTCATGTTTAAGTTGGCTTTCCTCCTTTTTATCCTGAGTGGAACTGAGAGGAACATGGCTGGAGAAAAGTAAGGGAACTGCAGCCAAAACAGAGCCTTTCACAGAACCTCTGACCCACAGAATGGCTGAGGTTGCAAGGGACCTCCGGAGGTCGACTGGTCCAACCTCCCTGCTCAAGTAAGGCCACCTTTAACTGGTTTCCCAGGACCATGTCCAGACACGGAGCTTCTGTGTATCTCCAGGATAGGAGACTTCACATCTCTGGGCAACCTGTGCCAGTGCTTGGCCACCCTCACAGGACAAAAGTGTTTCCTGATGTTCAGAGGGAACCCCCTAGTTTTCAGTTTACACCCATCACCTCTGGTCCTGTCAGTGGGCACTGCTGGGAAGAGCCTGGCTCCATCCTCTTCGCACCCTCCCCTGAGGTATTTACACACATTGATGAGATCTCCCTGAGCCTTCTCTTCTCTGGGCTGAACAGTCCCAGACCTCTCAGCCTTTCCTCCTATGAGATGCTTTTAATTATCTTTGTGGCCTTCTGCTGGACTTCCTCCAGTTTGTCCATGAGTCTCTTGTACTGGGGAGCCCAGAACTGAGCACAGGATTCCAGATGTTGCCTCACCAGTGCTGACTAGAGGGGAAGGATCACATCACTCAGTCTGATGCAAGATGCCTGATGTAGCTCTGGGTACCATTAGACTTCTCTGCTGCAAGGGCACTCTGCTGGCTCATGTTTATCTTGGTCCATCAGGACCCCCTCTCTGCAAAGCTGGAAGTAGTCTGCCATTGCAGAAATGTCAGCTACTGCTTGAAAGAGGGAGTTGTGTGGTCATGAATCTCTGTAAAATGAAGGCTGAACCACCATTCTCTGCAGAGGCCTTTCACCATATTTCTTTCAATCCTGACCCTACTTTACTGTCGTCACATACAAGGTTTCTCTACCTTGCATTATCATTGGTGTGGAGTTGCAAATGGTCCAAAGTTCCATTGGCCAGGAAGTGGGCAGGGGTCTCAGGGGGCTAAAACCGGTCCCACTGGGCTCAGCTTCCTCTGGAAAAACTCCAGGCTCACAGAATGGCTCCAGGCAGCACACTGAGCTGAGCAAACCTTCAGCATGCCTCATGTCACGTCTGGGGTAATGGTGGGCTTCAGCCCAGCAGCTTGGCAGGTCCCCATTCCTCCCTCTAAGGCTGACAATAGCCCCTCCACTCCACTTGCCTCTTGGGGATTAGGAGAAGGCCCATGCCCTGGACTTCTCTGAAAGAAGGAGCTATGCTCACAGCTGCATCCAAGCTGTGCTCAGTGCTTGTCACAGCTGGGCAGCCATGGCATAGTGCAGCTCAAATCTCGGCAGACTGAAGCCCACCTTAATAGAAAAGGCAAGAACTCACAGTTAGCTTGATTAAAATCTTAACTGTTGAGAATTAGGAGAGGAATTTGTCTGGCGTTGAGACTGACTGGACATCCAGGAAGCGCCTCCAGGTAAGGCCAGGCTTCAGTATCTGACTGATGTGCAGATATTTGGGAAATGTGAGCATTCCAGCTGTGAGTAGCTTCAGCTGGTGCCTGTGCTGCCCTTGTCAGCTGCACGACTATTTAAGTCATGGGAGAAGGCAGGAATGAAAAGGTAGTGAAGATACACAGAATCTTGTACACATTTATACATTCATATAGAATCACAGAATAGTTAGGGTTGGAAAGGACCTTAAGATCATCCAGTT
>JBAFWW010056973.1:0-17194 GCA_036873685.1 Agapornis canus
TTTTTTTTTTGTTTTTTTTTTTTTGTTTTTTTTTTTTTTTTTTTTTTTTTTTTTTTTGTTTTGTTTTTGTTTTTGTTTTTGTTTTTTTTTGTGACTATCAGTATTCATTGAAGGAATAACTCTGGCTAAACTAATGCAATACAAAAAGTAACAGTGTTATGAAAATACCATAGTAGTAACAAACAGATGATTCTGCAGCCCATTTCATATAAAGCTTTATTTGGGGAAGTTTTCTTAACTTTTGAAAGTATCAAAAGCACTCATTGACTATGCTTTTCTCCCCTACCACACGAAATGCTGACATTATGCACTTCGTTCTTTAGGCTTCTAAGTGGAGATGTTTAAGTGCATTGCCTGTCAAATGCTTCTTCTCTTGGTTTGCGGGTTCCTTTCCCTCTGTGCACACAGGGACATTCGTGAGATCTGATTAATGTCAATACTAGCCGCTTTTGCACAGAGATTTAACCGCACGTGCATTAGGCAGAGTGCAGGAATCATCAACCCAGCACATTCCAAATTGCAACTGATGCTTATTGAATGTTTCTGGCATTAATTAAACCTTACACAGCTTAGTGTTTACAGCAATTTTACAGATTGCTGTCCTGAGGAATGAGTTTCACAGTTGTGGCATAAGAAGTATATAGTACAAATGTAATGAAAATTTCTTCTTCAAGTTGCCCCAGCAACTGCATGGGGCATATTTTGATCATATGCTGGTTAAATAATAAAGAAAATAATCACATTAAATAACTCTTGCCACTACAGAAATCAACATGTCAAACTTTAAAACAAATAGACTGAAGTCTTATTCCCTAATAGCAACAACCTGTACCACAGTACATATACCTAGCAATACTGAAAACAACCCACAGGTATTATTCTCTGAGTCATTCCCAGTGTGACATTATGCCAATTATTCAGTAAATTATTTGTATATTTTGACAAGTATTTTGGGGAGAACCATCACTCTGGGCACAGCACTCCCAGAACAGGACCAATACGTGACTTGCTTTTGTCCTGCCCATCAAGAGTACATACTCACATGCAGACTCTGGAAGAGATCACCCTGCCTGTCCATCTACCCTTATCCTGTACATTCTCCCTTATTACTACAGTCAATACTAACTAATCTACGCAACAGAGGTAGAAACCAGGAGGTTTTATAAGCTTCATGAAAATCACTGGACAGATGCAAAGGGCCTCAGCTGGCAAGAGGTTTCAGCATGACCTTCAAGCTTAAAACCAGCCAGATGGGCTGCTGGAAGGCAGACTACTGTGAAGTGCCTTCAGCCTAGCCTAGCCACAGCACACAGTGCCTTCAGCCCAAATAATGCTCAGGAATCCAGAAGAATGTCTAAGGACTGTGTGGGAAAGTGGGTCTTGGAGAGTTACAGAGAAATAGGGAACTTCAGTAAAAGCCTGAAAGACATGGACAGAATAGGATGTAGCAGTATCACTTGTGAAAAAGTTTCAGTCACTGCACCAGGCTCTCAGATGCACTGTAAGGACTTTTTCATGGGCAATTACTTGCTCAAGCAAGGACCAAAAGGCACTTTCACCCATCGTGAACCAGCTTTCAGCAAAAGCCATAGCATGGGCTTTGCCAGTAACTGATACTGGAAAATACTGGAAAATTACTGAAGTAGATACCTTTTACTGTGAATTTAGGTTTATCAATCATGCCCTTCATTTTTACTCACTCACCTCAGTTGAGATATTGAAAATTAAATATCAAGTATACCATAATTAATTCAGTAAGAGAAAACCAACACACTTCAGTAAGCATTATCATGATATTACAGATACGTTTGTCCATCTAACCAAGAATCACAAGTAATGTTCTGCAGCTTTGTAGTACTGTGTCTAAGCAGAAGAGTTTTACCATTTAGACACTTTCACAATGCTGGGAGTTTGACTTCATAAAGGCTGTGTGGCTGTAACAAATTCCATAGCAAATCATTGGGATGCTGAAGCATAGTCAAGCATTTATAGTGCTGATGCTTCAATTTCAATTGAAGAAAGCAATGAAATATATAGCAAAATATTTGAAAAATGTTTTCATTGCTATCTAAAAGTGACACTTTTTCAAGCACCTGCAAAAAAATACTAACAATTCTTACACTGTACAAGGAAAGTAACCTTTGCATTCTAGGTTTTGGTAGAAAGCACATGCACAAAGGGGTTCTAGCACAAAGAATCTAACGTACATTTTAATTACTATTTGTGGAATTATTATGGGATCTCTAGGAAAGAGTATTGAAAAGTGGTCTGTCCTTTTTATATTCTTTAAAAAATACAATTTCTCACCATTTAAGGAAATGGGGAATTAGATCTCTATTTCCCACTGACATACATCATAAGCAAACCATGTTGCTACGGTCCCCAGATTACTGCTATAATGGAACCAAAAAGATGACTTCTAATCATGACCATAAGCAGCTGTCACATAAAACTGTTTGAAGAGGGGAAATAACATCTCAAAACAGTAATATCCTCATGAAAGCATAAAAACTATGTTATAGAAGTCTAAGGAGACACCCTGATACTATCTAATAAGAGTTTTCCAGACAAAAGAGGAATAAATTCTAGTTTTGCCTCAAAAGAAGTGAAAAAGAGAGGGAAGTGAACCTATGGCACTTGAGGAAGCATCAACAGTCAATTCCTACTTTAATATAAATTCAATCTACCATATAATTCCTCTTCATTGGCTCATAATCAGCCTGTCAGTGCCCTATTGTTGCTAAAGTTGTTTTGCTAAAGTTTTTTACAAGTGTTCTTTAATGCTGCCATAGTGCTGTCTCAGCTCATAATGTATTCCTACTGTCACAACCACATTTGTTTATAAATGCTGCTTTTAGATAAGCCAGTGTTGCCTAGGAAGTTCCTTCATTTCTCAAAACATGCTGCATGCTCTAGCACCTTATAAAGATGCTGAGCAAAGGGGGTGAATTCTGTCTGATGGTTGAAAACCAGAGACTCTCTCTGATCTGTAAGTATAAACCAATAAAGACAGCTCTGAAACAAAAGCATTTTCAGACTAGGCATGTTAAGAGATGCAATGAATGGCTGAAGGAGAACAAGAGGTATAAAACTACAAACACTGTAAAATTGATTGGACAAGTGAGGAGCAGAGATCCTTTTGGGTGTTAACAAATAAACAGGCAACACACAGTTCAGGAGCTCCCTTGAGCTGCAAAATGACAGACCAGGAGGGCACTAAGGAAAATGTCACATGCTTTCATGTACCAGCTTTTCTGTAGGTGGTTGCTTGTGGCTCCCACCAGAGACAGACAGGGCTGCATAGACCCTTGCACTGACCCAGTACTTCAGTAACTAGAATTAACAGTCAACATACAGTGAAAGTCAATGTTACAGCCCATGGGTGATCTTAACAAGGCACAATGTTTAGAAAAAAAAGAAAAAGGTCTATACAAGCTAATACTATTATTACCGTATCAAATAGCTCACTGAACGGTTTGATCATGGGTTACAAATATTCAGCAACCACACAACATTATCCAGGGATTAATTCCCACTTAGCATTTCTAAAATACAACAACAAACATCTGTTTAATCTAAAAAACCAAAACCAAAACAAAACCACAAACCTCCCCAAAATAATAATAAAAAACAAAACCCAGCCCGCCCCCCCATTGTTATTTCCTTTATCATTATTATCACTGGTGGTAGCAGTAGTGATTTGTGTGACACCTTAGTTACTGGACTGTTCTTATCTCAACCCATGGGAGATACATTCTTTCAATTCCCCTCCCCATTCCTCAGGGAGCAGGGGGAGGAAGGGGGAGAAGTGAAGGAGTGGGCTGCATGTTTTTTTCTGGGTTGCCAATTGGGCTTAAACCACGACAAACATAAAATACAAAAGCAGAAAACAAAACAGAATTACTTGAATAAATATAATTTTAAAGTATAGGTATTATCAGAAATGGCAGATACATGTTGCCTTCTGTTAAAAAAATAGCTGAGCTTTTCATAAATTCTACAGAATTTCTCAAGTAGGTTATTTTAAACTATCAGGTTATTCTAGCTATATGTTCAAGAAATACTGCAGACAAAATTGACTTGTTATGCACAAGCATCACTACATCAAAAGAGTGGCAAGCTTCTTGAAAACTAACACAGCATTCAACATTTTCTGAAAGGGATGCTCTGTTTATTCTGTATACACCAATTTTTCCAGCATCGCTAACAGAAACAGCATTTGCTTTCCTATCAGAATTTGCACACAAGCAAAAGTGAAGAAAGACAGCAACTAATTTTTGAAGTGCCAAAACTGCACCCAACCTGTGAAAGACTTAATTGGTTTTGGCAGCCTGTTTCCAGTTCTACCACAGGGAGTACAGTAGACATTGCAAACAGATTCGTTTTCCTCATTTGTGTTCTTCTGAGTGCATTTCATTTCCATTCTAGTCTTAGGTTGTTCTCCTCAGACACTACAAACATCTTCCATGGCATCTGACCCTATATATTCAGATCAGCTCCAATCATCTGCAAAGTTTTACCTGCTCCTCAGACTAGTATGTTCCATTTATTGTCTGCTTTACTGATTTACTGATCCTGACAGCAGTCACTACATACACTCTTAAGGAGAAGGAAAATGCATCACACACAGACTTAGGCAAGGAACTTACACACAATACACAGAGCAAAAGAAACAGGCAACATGAAGAGATCATTAGTGTATCAGTGGAAATCAAGATGAGTTATAATGGGACTATATTCAGAAGACCACCTTTGGTTTAACAGCTGGTCTGTCAAACACAGGTGGCACCCCTGAAGCTTTGCTTTCTTAGGCTGGTGTAATATGTGTAATCGTGTGGTTAAAGATAGTGACCAAACAGTGCAGTCTATTCCACTGTTATGATACAAAAACTTTCACAAGAAGAAAAAAAACCCAAAACCCAAACTAAACCAACCAAACAAAAAAACCAACAACCAAACAACCCCAGAAATGAAACAACAAAACCCAAACATTTTATGGTAAGGATAATTAAGAATGGAACGTAAATGCTACAAAGCTAAGCTTCTGACACAAAGTTATTAGTTCTATTTAGCTGACTTCATCTCCTTTCTTTTCATATGCACTAGATCTGAAACTACTCTTTCCCATTCATTTCCTTCCACTCATGTTTTCTCCTTGTAGACCTGTCTCTGCCTTATTTGTACCTGTTCCTGGTCCTTTCTCTCCCTGGTACATAATTATTAATAACCTTAGTTCTTTCTCTGCCAATGAGAGATTTTGCTCTTCCCTTTAGACTTCAGTTTACAACATGTGCAACACTTAAATCCAAGGTCTCTCCTCTTTAGAGCAACTTCAGTTTCAGGGGCAGTGACAACAACTGGAGACTAAAGTGCTAGAGTTCACATCCTTTGCAGAGCTCTTACTAAAGCAGTAAATGTGTCACAGGAATGACAAAAAGGGGTATTCATTTCACTGCAAAAGTTATCTTTGAACTGATACTTTTATGCCCTTAGAACATCCTGGTGAATGGAAATACAAACTCATAGAATCTTTATTAACCTCTTTACCTTTTTTCTTTTGCTCCCCACATCAAGCAGAGCACCCATTTTCTCCATCACAGAAAAACTTAAAAGCTGTGTACATTAGCTTTGTATTATATTATATCCTAATAGTGCATTCAGAATTTTAAGTTAAGGTCAGCAATCTTCAGAAGGCAGGGTGATGCCTCTCACTTTATGCTTAATCTTACAACCATTGCCTCATATTTCTCTGTCTGGCTGAACTCAAGGCAGCTATTCGGCAGCTGGGTCTGTTTCTGTAGCTGGGGACTCAACAAAATCAAGAAAGCAGCACTTCACAATCACATTAACAACGGAGCAGTATAGCCTCCTCCACACTGCTGGTCTTCACCCTACCTTCTTACACCTTCTGTGCCTCCAGAACTTCACTGCAAAGACTGCAGAGCAGCCTGCACAGCTTAGACTTTTTAGGAAAGCTGGGTAGACTGGGAAGGCTGAGGATGGGCAAGATCTTGGGAGGGGACACAGCCAGGACAGCTGACCCAAACCAGCCAAGAGGATATTCCATATCATATGATGTCTGCTCAGCAATAAAAGCTAAGAGAAAGGAAGAGGAAGGGGGGCATTCATTATTTGCAACATTAGTCTTCCAGAACAAACACTACACATACTGAAACTGTGCTCCCCAGAAGGTGGATGGACATTGCCTACTGATAGGAAGTTGAAACTAAATCTTTGTCAAAACAATCTCAATTATTAAGTTATGTGTGATATAGTTTAAGTATCTCTTGAACTCTAGAAAAAGCCAAAATACTACAAATTTAACACACATTTTTAGTAAAGCATTTTCAAATAAAGAAAAAATAATATTCCAAATCCAAATCACAGAGGCTTTGATGTTGCCTTTCCAGAGAAATCATTAAGTTGGACATGAGAGATTCAAAGTCAAAAGGGAGAGACAGAGTTCTGCTGTACTGTACTTCTCTCATGCACCCTTTCCTCTTATGTTTTCATTCATTTTGCAATTCAAAAAGGTAGTCACCAGAAATTCAGTGTTCTATACCAATGATTCTTACCAGATTGTCTTGCAATATAGGTCACGTAGTTCATATACTCCCCTCTGTTATGTCTGCTCTTGTGTTTCAACTGACTGCTTCACACAGATGGTTTCTTTATCCATCTCTGAATTTCTGTTCCTTACAGTTAGTGAGCAGTAATATCAGGAAGTTACTCTACAAAGAACAATAATTTTGATTTCCCCAAGTGTGCTGTGTCATTACAATCTGCTAGGTTAGCACATCTAGCTTATCACTTCATTCCCTGTCCAAAATGGAAGCTTTAGAATCACCTATATCCTTTAGACTTCTTTTGCAAATGTGAACTGTGAGCACAATTGTCATGTTTTAGTCAGAAGTTCAAATGACAGAACACTTCATAGCAATATCAAACTAAAAACATCTGTGAAAAGTCTGGAGAAAAAAATCAACACCTTCCCGCATGCTTGAAAAATATATTATTATTTAGACAATCCACGATGTTACAAAATTAATTTGTCTAGACTTTCTAATCTACCGTGAAACATTTTCATACTGATGTGGTATTAAAGAACATGTTCCTTAAAACATGCTTTGCCACCCGTATGGTGGCAATCAAGTGTGCTCAGACATTATTTCACACACTGCACTAAAAAAAAAGTCATTTATATTGTAGTAGCTTTGTATCATCTGTTTTGTATGTGGAAGAAACAATTTTTACTATTAGGGAGATCTTAGCTTTCTAAATCCAGGTCTGTAATTTTGAATGCTAATGTATTAACCTCTTATTTGTCCTTAATAGTGACAGCCTTACAAACTGCTGTTTAACGTGTTGTCAAAATGAATCCATGTAAAACACAACCTTTTGATTGATTTCTAAGGCCTTCATACTTCTGCAGCAACTTCTAGAAGGAAGGTGGAAATTTCCAAAGCTTAAAGCTGGATTTAGCTAACAAGGAAATAAACTCTGTGCTTAGATGAAAAAAGGAAACAAAATCTGAATTGCGTAACAAACAATAACTACATTAAAAGAAATAAACTGTCATCAGAAGATTAATTTCTCCCTCTTTCATGGGCTGAGATGGGGAGAGGGGAGGTAGAAGAGTGGCTAATGCTAGCAGAAATTTTATCACAACCAAGTGACAAAAACACAAGCAGAAACAAAGGCAGTCTTCACTAAGGCACTTTCCCACAGGAGTGCTTTATTTTGCAGCCTTCCTTTTGCTTCAAGGTTTTGTAATTATATTTCATAATTTAGTCATATAAACAATAGCATGATTTAGGTAATTCTCCTTAATTTTATCCAACAAAAAGCAGATTTGAAATTTTCACTTCGTCTAATAGCTGGCTTGTTAAAAATGTGTGGGAGAACTAAACAATAATAGGATATCCTAGATTTTCAATATTTCTTTTAGAAACAGCTTTTATATATCTCCTTGAGACAGAGCTCCTTGAACAATAGGGCTCTCTTTGTTGTAAAGTGATTATATCAAATTTAAATTCATATATATATGGTTGGTGGATTTGCTTGTAGTTCAAAGACTACATAAAAATAATGTAGGGAGCACCCTACCCTATTGCTGTTTCCTATCATATTTCCTGACCAGTACAGAAAATTCTGATGCTTAGCCTCAGAGAAAGGTTTTTAAAGATTTTAAATAAATTTCATGTTAGTTACTGTTGAATAAACTATTCTTCTTGATTAGGATGTCTAGCACTATCTTTCTAAAGCACCCAGGCCTGCACTGAGACTTCTAAAGTACTTTAACAGATCACATGCTTGAACAGTTTTATGAGGGCATTTTGGTGATTTTTTGGGTTTTCTTGTTTTGGGTGTAGGGGTTTTTTTTTGTTTGGTTGTTTGTTTTATAAGGTTCAGCTCTGGATTAAGTAATTAAGCTCATACATAATCAATTTTTCAGACTCTGGAATCACCCAATGATTTCTAATAACTTCCAGAAAAGTCACAAATAGCAATTGTGTTTGACGATTTACGCAATTTTTAAGGTAAGAACCCATAAGCCTAACTTTAATGGGTGGGAGGGGGAAAAGGAAAGGAAAAAACCTAAACCACTTAATCTCCAAAACTTGGCTGTATGATAAAGTCATGCTCTTAAACTAAAGAAGAGGAGAAATATGAGTTAAGCACTTTACTTTCTATAGCACCAAGTTAAAATAACATTGACCTATTCACAGCATATCATACTGTCACCAACTGAATTAAGTTTTCAGAAGCCAATGAACAAGAATTGTTGCTGTCAACGTGTCAAGAGTAACTAAATTAAATGAAAACCTGAAGCATAAGCAAAGAATTAGAGGCATTTTTATAATAAACATGAATACAAGAAACTAAGTTACATGAAGTTTAGAATATCTATTAAAAAATTAAGAAAACCATAACCTTGAGATTGGAGAACAGGTACTTTGTGACCCTCCCCCCAGAAAAACCCTAAACAAAAACCCAAACCATCAACAATCCTAATTCCAGTGAACGTAACAGCTTATTTTTATTTACATTAGCATTTAAGCAGATACTATTACAGGTATGTAACTTTTCTGCTACGGACTGCAGCCAATCAAATAATTACTTAAGTTGATCAATGTACCTTTTATTTCTTATTAATAGAGTAGCTTTCAATGAAACTTTCTATGATTAAAATGGTGGAATGAAACAATGAAAATGTTTTATTGCAGCACTGCCTTCAGTCATTAATTCATCTTAGGACAAAAAGTCTTGAATCTACAGTGGTTGAAGCCAATTAAAGTTGATATATTAAAAATACTGAATTTGTAACACATTTGATCTTGGGCACCACAGTGTGAATCCAAATGTTATCAACCAGGGTCAGCACATTGTCACTGAAGTTTCAGGTGCAAAACAGGAAAGAAACTATACTTAATTTTACACAGGTGATGAAGTAATTTAAGTACCATATTCTTAATATCACATCAGTATTAAAAGTGGAAGGATAAACTTCCAATTTACATTAAAGTGGAAGGATAAACTTGAAAGCACTTGCAATTTAAGTAACAGAGGCTTTGGAGTCACAGGGATTTAGTCACGCAATAATTATTCCTTCTATGCATTATTACATAGCATTAATTATCTAATCACAGGATTTTAATGTTTTCTTAAGCTCCTTAGAAGATGACATATTTGGGGGAAAACCCATACATGGTTTTGCAAGAGTGAAGAAATGGGCAAGCAGAAAGTATAAAGGTAGCAAAGAAAAAAAAAAAAGCATCTTTTTAATGTTAAAAAAAAGCAAACAAACAAACAGAAAACAAACAAAGAAACAGAAAAAAAAAAAACCTTGAAAAAAAATTATTTAAATAAGTCTCTGAAAATTCAGGGAACCATGGAAGATCGTAAGGAAGGAGATATAATCATTGCTTATTAACTAACTACATAGAGGTATTCCAGGTATTCACTAAGAAAGAACACTAGATGCTAACTGCAGAACGCTTAATAGCAGCTATACTTGTATGGACTTTGTAACAAAGAATTGCTGTACGAACTGGGATATTTCAGGAGATCAATACAGTTACCAAAGATGCAACAGCACTGACAGTTTAGATCAGATGACCATATGATAAGAAAGTCATGATTAAAACCTTGATGTTTGGTGAAGAAAGAGCAAAGAATAACTTCACTAGTTTAAAAGAAAATAATAATCTGGATTCATATAAATGTGTAAGAATACATCTCTTACAAGAAGTAACACTAGCACGGGCCCCCCAAGCTGGCAGCCAAGCAAAATATAATACAGACAAGCAAACTGAACCAACAGGTTTCTTCTAACATTTCTTCACCATGAAGGACAAGTCATTATCTTTGGCATGAACAAAATCAAACTCCTAAAGCACATATGAGTTATAATTACCTACTGCTTAGGTAAGAAAAACTACCGAATTGTGTTTTTCAAATTCATATCTAATGTATGTACACCATGTATGCTTATGACAAATTACCAGCTATATGTATTTTGGTTGCATATTAAAAGAAAATCCACAGAGAATCCCAGCACTCGGTATTAAACATACTTTATTGTGAAGTGTGCCCAGACTACCTTCATTTTCTTTGCAATAGCTCAGTTCAATGCTTTCTTTTATATTGCTGTAAAGTCTTAACACTAGATTCACATTGAACACATAGGAAGCAAGGGCAGCCGATTTATATTCCAGGCTTTTTTGAATATAGAATGACACATTTTCTCAGGCAAGTAGGAACACAGCTACAAATCAGATATCTCTAGAGGCCTAAGTTTCTCTTGTTCAAGAAAGAAATACCCTACATATGTATGAGCAGCCATAATATGTTCTTAAAAAAGCAATAAAACTTAATGGGATAAATGGATTAGAATTTAGGATTATTAATTACATGGAATACATATTTCTATATAAGCATGTATGAAAGGACCCAGAAGATCTGGCTATCCAAAAGATATTCTGGTTTTAATTTCCTTCTAAAAATTCGAGACAGCTATGCTATTTTGGACTTTTTTATTATACCATATTATTTTAAAGCAAAACTGATTGACCATCCTTTGCTAATCTGTTCTACCCTGTCAAATTCCAGTCCTCTAAGCTAAATTCCAGAGAATACATTTTATATACCCAAATAAAGGAAATTTGCAAATCACTAGGCATCATGTGCATTGACCTTCGATCTTCTTTTGAATTTGCAGTATGGTTCATTTTAGTCAAGCTGTTTAAACATTTGTGCTATAATGCATCAAATTAAGGCAACCAGCTGTGATGTTTAATTTAAGCTAAAAGTTTATGATCTACAACTACAAGGTACCTTAGAGAATAACTGATATTTCATGTTACTAAACTAAATGCAGCTACAAAATGGTTACAAACTTCTCCAAGTTTTACTGAGAGCACATTGTCACTTAAGTTGTGGGTCTTTAAAGAGCACAGTAAGTCAATGTTACAGAGAAAAAGTGAACAACCACTTCTAGCCTTTGCGGAATACAAAGATTTGAAGCATTCTGGTCTAATGTGCAATTAGATTACTCCTATATTTTATCCTTCATCATGTGCACTGGAGTTTTTCCAATTGTAAAAAAGAGATGATTAGGAGAAGCCATTAACTATTTTGTCTCAGTGCACCATTTTTAGCAGTAATTTTGTCCATACAGACCCAGTATATAGAGTAACTGGCACAAACCCAACAACTACAACAAACAAACAAGCATGCATTTTCTACCTATGAAGCAGTCTTGGAAAAAGAAAAAACAAAAAAAAACCAAAACAACCCCACAAAAACCCCACCTCCAACAACAGTTAAACAATTGTATTGTTCTTGACAATAGCAATATATAAAAGGAGAAACAAATGACACTTTATGAATACCTTTTGGAATGTCTTGAGAGACGAATAATGGAGAGAAAAACCATGGTATGGCTATATATCAGATGTAAAAAAATGTGACAACTAAACGTTACGGAAGTTGAAACTTCAGGTTACCCATCTAGAAAGCAACAAAGCCAGCTTGTCATACCAATATGGCAAAAAGATTGTGCGTAGTAACTAGCTACCTTCTTTGTTCATCACCTTTTGGCTGTTCTTTTAAGAACTGTAAGATATAGACGTGACTGCTTATAAACAAAGCATACATAAGGTACATGCTCCAACTAGATAAATTCGTAACTCTTACTGACAATGACAATGGCCTACAGTGAATTAGAAGCTAATTTTCATTGATTCCAAGCTGGTCTAATATTTTTGTAGTTAAAACTGACTTTAGAAATCTTCTGCAAGGGCCAAAACACCCAGACAGCATCAGCAAAATGAAAAACAAGATCTTTGTGCTTACTGCAGCCTTCTGGTAACAAGCTGTCTCATGGGCATGGGCAAAGAGATTCCAGTATAAGAATGGTCCATGATGGACAGAGCTCCACCACACAGGTGCACTGGAACTCTTAGTTATTTTTTCCTAGCACAGGATAGATATTCAGGCAGGCAGCAAATGCTTAATTTAATTTTATTAAAACAAGCAGGTTTTAGATTCATTAGTGCAGCTTAGCTTACTGGAAACTGGGAAATTACTACTCCATCAACAAAATCCCTTTATTAGAAGTCTTTTCAACTAAAAAGAGAAAAAAAAAAACAAAACAAAGAAACCCACGAAAGTTCTTCTTATTAGTGCATGAGCAATGAGGAACTATCCACCTGTAACTTTAGAAAAAAGAAAAATCCAGAATTTTTAAATAAATGCTAATAAAACACATTCTCATTTTTATTTCTCTAAACTTATTTTAATAACCTCCCTCTTTCCCTGCCATATTTCAATCTTGCATGACTGCAGTTGACAATTTCATCAAAGGCTGTGCAACTGAAAAGTCACACTGCTTGAAAGCTGATAACTACTCTGACATCCTTGTGAAAAAAAAAAAAAAAAAAAAAAGGAAAACCACAAAACAATTATTAACATCTAGTGATGGATGAAAGCTATTCCAGAATTTGCTACTTTCAACTCCTTGCTGTTTGATACCACTCTGGATTTAGAGGAGTCTGCTGAATTAACATTTGAAAACTGGAGAGTACCTTGTACCACATAATGTCTGCTTTCCACAACAGTATCTCAAAAATCATTCCTTAGGACTCAGAAGAAAAAAAAAAAAATCAAAATGAACAAATCCAACCTCAGCCTAAAATGGTTTTTAATGTTCTAAAAAAATACCTTAAAGGATTTTAGGAGTGAAAAACTGGTGATAAATACTTGGCTTGATCTTTAATAACACAGTTATGAAGTGACAATCATTGAAGCACTCATATGAAAGTTTATGCAAACCATATGCCATCTGTACAATTTCAAACAAGCACTGTAATTTCACAGTGAGAACTAGAAACTGTGAAAAAGCAAAGTACTTCGTGGATACAAGATGTTGGAAGGCATAGCTCTAATATCTACAACATTTTCAACTGATTACAGTCTTTCATTCAAGCAGACAGTAGTTACAATCCAGAGAGGAACAAAACCACTCAACAAACTACAAAATAAAGATCCACAATAATCATACTTAAACACAACATACTTGACAGTCAATTCCTCCTTTGTTTGCCTGTCAAATACTGAAGTCAGAATTTTATGTTACTCTGGCAACAATAAATTAGATCAAGCGCCTGTAAAAGTAAGATTTAAATTCTATTGCAAGAATATACTGCATCAAGAGTTGAAAAGGAAAAAAAAAATAAAAATCCCAAGACTATGAATCCATCATTTACAGTTTTCAAGGTAAAAATAATAAAAAAACCCCAACACATTGCATTTTAGATCAAATGCTTCAAATCTGCTGTTATGCTTAACAAGCACCTAGGAAATGTTAATTATAAGTGGATTTTGTTTTGCTTTTTACTGTTACAGAGTGTTTCAACATCAATAGCACTTTTCTCAGTGGCCATGTAAATGGTAGGAAAAAGCGCTCAAAGAACAATGGCCATGTCTTCCTGAGGAAATAAACTGTCAAAGACTTCCTGGAGACACTGGTATCTTTCAAATTCAACCAAAGCCTGGTCAACAGATGACAATGAATGACTGGTCCCAAAATTTTCCTACAATTTTTTTCCCAAAGATACTGAAATAAAAATAACTTTTAAAAGGTAAATTGTACCTTTTAAAAAGTTGCCTGCATAAACGATCTTTACCCACCCTACACTGATGGCCCAAATTGCTAGAACATACAGGGATTAGCATTCGAAAATTTAAAACTGACTTGTCTATAAAAAATTATGCATCACAAGTAACTCTGAAGTGCTGCTTACAAATGGTGGACTTCATGGAGTATGACTTGAATTTGTATTTTGCAGCAACATTATTGTGCATGTGTTATGGTACTTTCTGACAGAAGAAACTGAGAACCTGTCAACATTGATAGATGTACATGTGAAAGATTGGACAATGGTATGGAAGAAATATGTCTTCAGTTATCTTGAGATCTCTGCAAAAGTAGTGTATTAATTTATCTTCTATTTTGTCCTGTGAAACAGGAAACATATAAAGCTTTCTGAAAAAAGTTCATATTCAGCAGTTTATACTCTAATATTTTACTAGAAATATTATCCATCAAAGAGTAGTCATATTCTGCATTCTGTTCCAGAGTAGCTTTGCTGACTAGCAAAGATTTTCCCAGAAAATCTCAAGAAACTAGCAATTCCTAATAAAACTCATGCAAAACTGGCCAACATGCATTTTAAACAGAAACACACATAGATTTACAGCTTTAGAACTGTATCCCATAGAACTCCTGCAAAGAAAATCTCCCTTTTTTCCTAAGGTTTCAGGACACTGCTAAGTGCCAAAGTACTTAAGCAGTTTGTATATCCAGTAGAAATTCCCATAGAATAATGAAATATTGCATTTTCTCACTTTTAAAATAAAAAGCTCTGATTGCCACTGGGCTTTTATTTCTGTTCAAGAGATGAATATATTACTTTTTAATTGCATGGAAGGCTATGGTTTGGACCTACAAAAGAAGTTTTCTTAAAGAAAAGCACTGTGTTCATGCTAACTTCCCTTTTCATCGTTGAAAAGCCCTTTCAGACATTAAGTCATTCATTGAAAACTACTGCAGAAGTGGCTTAGCAAACATACACCCAAACACAGAAAGTACCTGTTCCTCATGAGACAGCTTCACTACCCCTTACTGGCTAGCTTATCACATCTGCCTTTCTGTAGTTTGAGGAGAGCAAGAAAGCTCTGGAAAGGAGTGGGAACCAGATCCCTGCTCAATTAGAGATGGCCCAGGAGACCTCTAGCAAGCTCCTGGTGAAGAGGGCAAAGGGAGTCACAAACCCCGAGATGAACAATATTGGTTTTAAACATCTAACATTGTCATTCCCACATACAATAGCCATTTCCAGGTCTAGCTTGAATGTACAGCCTAATAGGCCTATGAGACATATCACAGTGGATCGAATAATTAATTCTGATAATACTGATTATATTCTGGTAATACTGATACGCAAATTTCATTCTCATTTACAGATCTGAAAGAAGAATAAAAATTTCTTGGGAGAGCATATGAATACTTATGAGACATGTTAGTACATATCATTACCCATAGAGTCGCTGTTAATTTCTTAATTCCACATTAACAGGAGCAAGCAAATGGAAAGTGAGACAAATTAGTCATGCTTAATATTGATAAAATTTGGGTAGGAATATAAATTTATATTTTAAAAAACTGCATATGTATAAAAATAAACAAATATCCACATCTAGGTTAACAGCATATTAGATAGAAGGGTCCAAACCAAAGCACCTAAGTAGATTTTTTTAAACAGCTTAGAAAATACTAATATCTCAACAATATTTTATTAAATGCATTTTGTTCATATTTAAGTCTATTATACTCAAAACATACAAAAATACATTATTTAAAATCAGCATAAGTCTATTTTCTTTTTCTCTTAGGCAAAAAGTACCACAGGAGTATTGAGGGGGTTTGTAATTTATTTTGGTAGACACTTCCCAAGAATATCTCTGGAAACAAATCTGAAGGGGCTCTTTGATGTGAGAGCAAACTCACGATTTTTGTTGCATCAGTTTTCTATTATGTTCAAGATTGACACTGTTTAGTCACCAGCCTTCAAATTGAAAAGGAAGAAGGAAAACATATATACTATGCAAATGTGTATATATATTAAATGTGAATAATATATAACTATACACACACACACACATATATAGAGTATGTGTGTGTATATATATATATATTTTATGTATAAATGTCCTTCACAGAAGCAAATTCCGTGGTCAGATTCAGTAAAATTGACTGTCAGAAGCATGATACCTACAGAAACCAAGCGTACATTTTGAGGAATTGGGGTATTATTTTTCACCCTCTGCTTTTCCCTACTATTCAAGAATTCTGAGGAATTCTTAGGTGGGAAGTGTAATGGAAAGAAGGGAATTTCTGCACACGTTGCTAAATAATGCTACTCACAGAGCGTATCGTAGATGTACAAAGTGTAACTGATTAAAAAATTATTCTCAGACTTTGCAAAGACAAAAAAAAAAAAACAACAACCATATTTATGTAACAAAGATAAGACTTTAAATCAGAAAGTTCAAAGCCAGCAAATGACTGTACAATGAAAAGCCACACTAGGAAAAGAAGTAGTGTAGTGTCTTTGCTAAGTCATCTGCTACTGATCAGAAATAGGTCTATGTATGTGACTAAGAGTTCAGTTGAACCAGCTGATGACAGTTCTAATAGTTTTAGAAATAAGTGATTTTTATGACATTATGGAGAAAGCTGCAAGCAGTACAATGGGGCAGGCTCATAATGAAATTTCAGGAAAATTAAAGCCTAAGTTCTGGCCAAGCACTTAAACACATGCCTAATTTTAAGGTCATGTATTATTCAGGTCACTTAAAAAGAAAAATCCTTCATATTTAAATCACACATAATGCTCAAGTGCTTTGTTTCAGCATGAAATGAATCAGGACAGTATGGAACTGCTTATAACCTTCCTTACTTTTCAGTTTTAGGTTAGCCTCCTTCTTATTCTAAAGAAGGGTATCTCAATAATTGACTCTGGCAGTGTCTTAGAGATATGCTGCAACTTTAATGTGCTGACAGCACCATTAATGCTTTTTGAAAACCAAATTGAAAAATTTGCCTGTTCAGTAAGTGAAAAAAAAAAAA
>JBAFWW010056973.1:17204-28076 GCA_036873685.1 Agapornis canus
ATTTTTAAAAATAAATATAAAAAGTAGGCTCAGGTGATAGATAAAAAAAAAAAAAAAAAAAAAAAGCTTTCAGAACTTGTTTCCCTGAAACAAGGAAAATGGAGAGAAAAAAAAATAACATGCATTCATCTCTACAAATTGCAATCAAAAATGAGATCTTTATTTCCAATACAGATCAACTGCGTCTTGACTTCCAATGTATTCTTTCTCTTCTAGAATCATTTAGGTTGAAAAACACACTTAAATTCATCATGTAGAACCATAAACCTAACACTGCTAAGTCCAGCTCTAAACCATGTCCTTAAGTGCCACTTCTACATGTCTTAAATACCTCCAAGACCTCTGCCACCTGCCTGTGCAGCCTGTTCCACTGCTTGACAACCATTTTGGTGAAGAAGTTTTTCCTAATATCCAACACAAACCTCCCCTGGTGCAACTTGTGGCTGTTTCCTCTTGTCCTATCACTTGTTAATTGGAAGAAGAGACCGACACCATGCTACATCCTCCTTTCAGGTAGCTGTAGAGATGAGACTGACAAGGTCTCCCAGGATAAACAACACCTCAGCTGCTCCATGTAGGACTTGATACCTAGACACTTAACCAGCTTCATTGCCCTTCTTTGGACACACTGCAGCACCTCAATGCTTTTCTTGCAGCAAGGAGACCAAAACTGAACACAGTATTTGAATATTAAATAACTGCATGCTAATATTTATCAATTGACTACATTAATTGTCATGCATTGGCAATTTGTACACAAATTCTTTGGACAGAATATACTTAAGGTACCTCATTATTAAGTGTCCTTTAAATTTTATTTCTTTTTTTAGTGCTAACAACTGTTCTTCCTCTGAACTAGCAGAAAACAGCCTGTACTCTTGTGCTATGTTTAGATACAAGGAAATTTCTCTTAATGCACAAAGAACTAGAAACATTATCAGGCGAACAATTTAAAAAAATCACTCAACTAATGTAACAAGCAAAGGAAGTAATCAGCTCCACCTAAAATCCCATTTGACATCTCAGTCAATGGCAACGTCAGAAGAGATACATGACTTCAAGGTTAAAAATTTAGCAGTTTTTCAGCTCAACCAAACTGTTACTCACCTATGCAACATGTTACTTAGGAAAGTGACTTCATATTGAAGCAGACAAACCTGCATATTGCACATTATGGCCATTGTTGCAACTGCATTTACAGTGACAGAAAAGCCAACTGCTTCATTTGGATGCCTAACACTCACACAGCTTGTACCATGAAGAGAGAAGGTGGCAGCACCTGACAACAGAACCTGCATCTGCACAGCTTATGTGTATGTGGAATAGAAAGGAATCATAGTGGGTTTTACACCATGTACTAGTTTGCTGCTGTAGGTAGTAGCCATCTGCATTCAGCAGCTCCATCTTTCAAACCAACTCAGACAGTTCTGCACACTCACAGAGCAACAAACTACTACAAACATCACTCTTCTCAAAGAGCAAGCTCTGCTGGCATAAAAGCCTTTGAACCGTGATAAATGGTGATTTGTATTACATAAAATTAAGTTTAACAATTTTGTAGAGAAGAAATTGTAGGAGCTCAACAAAGTTTCAAAGCAACAACAGTCTCAATATTGCAAAACATATCTCAAAGGGTTTAAGGATACACCAATTTGGACTTAAATGGACTGAACTAGATGAGTACATCTGTACAATGCATGAAGACTTATTCTTTAATTCCATAATCATGGCCTTCAACTTTGAGGAGTTTGGTCAAATCAAATCTGCAGTACATCTCCAGGTAGGGGTACATCTTGGTAATATTCACTCATAATGAAACAGTGAATTCAAAGCTTTCAAAAAAAGCTGTTTCCTACTTTAATAAAGAAAAATAAATATATCTGTAACCTCAAAGCAAACAGCTTAAGTTACATACTTTGATCTAAACACAGGAACAGTAAGTCAACTCTGTTTTGTAAGAGGTGGCTTAATGGAAAATCCCACTTATTGAGAAGATAATTTCTATCTCATTTTTGCAGCAGTTCAGGACCACTGTACTTATTTAATGCCAACTGTCATTAATAGTTTCCCATTTAATGTTAACTGAAAAGTCATAGATTTCCTGCTTGCAGCATGTAATGTCTGGCACTATGTGTCAAACTGATGTCTCTTCCAACCTTTCAAAAAAATATATCCATTTATGGCTTCACTCAAGTTGTTTCCATGAAGGACTTTTGAAAATAATGGCTTCAAAGAACAGGACAGATAAACACTCTATGGTGACAATGCCTCTATAATCATACCTGATCATAGCCTGAGAACAAACAAGCAATTAATAATCCTGAAAAGCATAAAGAAAAAATTAAAATCCTACAATAACCTGGAATTCACTTCAGACTAAGGGGAAAACTTTCAATTTCCTTCAACCTTCTATAAAAAGAAATAGCATGTAACTACACAGGTATTCTGACAACTGCAAAATCTTGGGAAACATGAAAAATCTTACCCAAAGGACAAGTTTTTTAAGATTTTGTTGAATTTTATAAAGGTTTATATGAGTTCTTGTAGTGTCACTTCAAAAATAACATCAGAACTATGTCAGTGTTTCATATGAATGTGAGAAATGAAAATTACTATTTTGAAGCATTTCCCAAAACACCTCTTCATATAATTATTAGTAAGGACTAAAGAATATGTAGGTCTTGTAAGTGATATGCACACCAGTTAGTAATAAACAGGACAACCATGTCCTAACACAGAAATTATTTCACTTTCTTCATAATTGAAGGTTTCTCATGTTTGAGAGAGTGCTCAAGGATTTAGCCTAACCTTACTAGAGTATGACCTCCTATTCCAGAGCTATGAATAGTGCAGCAAGATCTTGACTTTCAAAGCAGCTCTTTAGATGCTTAGAGGTTCAGTCCAAGTTACCAAAGTAAAATAAACCTAACTGCACAATGCCTCATTTCCCCTAACTTTCTGTAAATATAGTATCTGAGAGGCTCAATGATTGTTCACTTTTTGACTTAAGGACTGAAGACAGACATTTACACTTGGACACCTCATTTTTTATAATATCCCCTATCAGAACTAAGCAACGTTCGGCTATTCAAGGATTTGGATGTTTTCATTATTGTCGCTTACAATTTAAATACACAGATCTCAAAATTCATTCTGCATAGTAACATATTCTACGCATAGTATCTATTTTTGAAGTAAGCACTAAGAATAATACAGAAATTGTACTTTGCCTTTTAACTTTCGAGAAATGCAAACAAAATAGACACAAATGATCTATTTAATATATGTACTTAGAGGAAATGTACAATGAGAAACAACATTCTGTGAGATAGATGATAGAGCTATCTGCAGGAAATGGACTTTAAATGGGAGCAAAGTCCAATAATCATCAAAAAAGGAGCATAAACCTCTTCCACAGATAATGTGTGTCTTTTGTATCCATAATGACATGGGACAAATCTGACCTAAAGTAACATAACAGAAGTTTTGTCATCAACTTGTAGAAGTGACTGGTATTTGTTTGCTTGAAATTGCAGAACTGCAGAAGTTTTTAATATGATGAATCTTTCAGAGATAATCACAGAGAATTAAATTAATTCTCTACTAGTTCACTCATTTAACAGCAAAATTTTATGCTATCACCCTGCATTCAAGATCCTATTTTCTCTTTAGATCTACAATACCACAGTGGCATAAATGCTACAACAATGGCACTAGCAGGATTTTTATAAATTGAATAGATGCTGAAAGGGAGTGATAGTGATTTTTCCACTTGTAACCTGTGCATCTTCCAGTGATTTGCAGTCACCAAAAGCAGCAAAACATGAAATTCAAGTGGACATTTCAGTCACTTCTTAAAGAAAGAAGGGACATTTAACACTAACAAAGCTTTCTCCAAATATACCGATGAAATAACATTTTTAGTGCCTACCAGACATCACATGTTAAATTTGTTCAAACAATGCATTTCAGATCATCTTAAAAATGAAATACAACCATATCTAACATTAAATATCTGCTCATCTAAGGTGGCTCTTGAATGTATTTAATTCACATGACAGCTCCAAGATTAGAGTAAAAGATGTTAGTCTTTAAATCTTTTTACAGGAAGCACAGAAGCATCACAGTTAGTGTAGTGAGAAGTTCACTTCCACTTTATTCCATGACATATGCTAGGTCACACTTCCAGATGCAAGAAATGCACACAACCTATTTAGCTAAACCCCTCAAAATAAGTCACCAAAACTTAAACCCATCTGTGTGCATCCATACAGACATTTGAATTCAGGTAAGGGAGTTCATATCAGGTAACAGTGTCTGACTGCATAAACTCGTCTTCTTTCAAATCACATGAAACAAAACCATGTGTTTGAGGAACACACTCTGTATGCTTCAACTACTAATGAAGGTGCAATCCAAAAGACAATATGTAAAAACCCATGAAACTGCATAGAGTACGTACTGGATCACTGGAACCAACTGCTTTAACCTTCAGATCCATTCCTACTCATGTTGATAAGTCGTACTATGCAGTACAGTAACAGATTTACAGACTCATGACATATGTAAAGCAAAGAACTTCCCTGGCTGTAAATTACTGTTCAAATAAACAGTAATTTCAAACCAGCTTATGGTGAAATAATACAAAAAAAAGTAATCTTCTAATTTTTCTTGTGACATGTTTAAAAAAAAAAAGTTATGTTAAGATGATAAAAAAGTGATATGAAAGTTAATTCTGAAAGTTTCAAACACCTTCAAACAGAAATAACAAATGCATTTCCTTGACTTTGACTTCGAATTTAACACAATTTCTGACTAACAAATTATTTCTGTCTTGAAATAAGGCAAATTTAAATCTTTGATTTTTTTCCATTGAGACCTTCCAGACAATTTTAAACTGATACTGAGTGTTAATTTGGTCATACACAGGACACCTTAAGATGCTTCAAGCCACTAGAGACCTGCCTTACTAACCTCAGGGTATTCTTCTGGACTTTCAACTGAACAGATTTAAAACCTTGCCATTCTCCCAGTAATGTTACACAAATCCATTTAATGATGGCTTGAAAGCAGATCAAATAAGCCGTCAGTTTATTATCTTTATGAGCTCTTGCAAACCCCTCAAAATAACAAAAAATAAAAATTATCTACTACATAAAAGTTTGCACTGAAATTTGTAGAATCTAAGGATCCTAGCACCAGGGACAGAAAAAACACCTTCCACTTTCACAAGTCATCTGCAGAGAAGTATTAAATCCTTGCGGAACTGCTCACAAGAAGTCTAGAACTGCTGAGCTTTCATTCCTGCTGAAGAAGAATGGTCCCCACAGTGGCTTAAATAGAGCATATCATTATTTTTAACAGTATTTTTAAAGAATGGCCTGGTATGTTCAGCCATACTTTTTAAGGAACTATTAAAAATAACTTCTGTTAAATAGACCATGGGGGCTTCTCAGATGATCATTTGGAACTCCATCTTCTAAAGCTTAAAGGGTAATGTACTGTTTTAAACCCCTGTGACACCATGTTGCAGATCTCTCCTTACAAAGTTGGCTTTATATCTCTCCTAATACTCGTTACAGTATATTTGGTATATATACAAAAAATGCCTTATCTATTAAACTGTAAAGCTGTGCTCTGCTCTTGGTACTTTAACTACCTCTGACCGGGGGGGGAGGGGGGGGGGTAGAAAAAGAAAAAAAAATGGAAAAAATATTAAAAAGAAAATCCTACCAAATTAATGACAACAACTGAGTTTTCGTAGTGAACCTCCTTTGGATGACCATGTTAAAAAAAACAATACAAAAGAGAACAAATATTCTTTCTTTCCTTCTCCTGCAAGCCTTGGTGGACATTGCAGTAACAGTAGGGTCCAATTTCTTTTCATAAAAACAAATGTCATGCCAGATGTAGATTTTGGTAACTCCTCTGTCAAAGCTAACATATTCTGACTTAGTAAAACTCAGTACAACAGAAACGTCCCTCTAAGCTGACGCTAATGCCTAAAAACCACTCAAAGTAATTTCCTACCTAAGTTGCTTTTAAGCTTAGATGTTTTTAATGCATTTCTGATTCTTGTTGGTGACAAAAATATTACAGGATTCGCTGAAGTTGCAGTGAAAAGGACAGTAATAATCGCCTTCAACAGATGACCTTGTGACACAAGAGAAATTTTCTCTACCATTCAAAACCAATTTCTTCAAATCTTCTCTAAAGGCCACCTGCCATTCTGGTTGATTTTGAGATTGCACTTATAACTGCTACTGTTATGTTATGCACTCATAACTGCTACTGTTATATTATGCACTCATAACTACTATGGTATGGTAGTACTTCAGCTACCATAAACCAAAAAAGTATCAGAAAACAAAAAGATTAGTAGTTCTTCAAAATTATTCTATTTTTTTTTCTTTTTGTTTTTTCATTTTTACTTTGTGAAGTCTGAGAGACGCTGTTACTATTTACTTCAGAAAGATTAGTTTTCAGTTTTCTGTACAAATAAGGGTGGGAGGTATTCTGTGCGTGTGAGATTGAACACGACATTGTCAACCCTTTTCTTCATTGCCAACCTAATGTTAAAATTAACATTTTGTTCTTTTGGTTATTTGATTAAAGAGGCCACACCATTAATCACAAAGGGAGACATGTGACTTTGTTAACACTGGCCTCTTGTGCACTATTCTATTCCCAGTGCAGTACACAATTCATCTTTAAATCAAAAGATACAATCTGATCTAATGAATGATGAAGTTAGTTGCCAACAGTCTTTACATGTGAGGTACTACATTAAGATACCTGTCCATCAAACCCATGTTATTAAGTAAATGAAGAATTTTATTATTCTCCTACAAAAAAAGACACACTTTTCCCCTCTAGACATACAATGATAGGATTTGCTGTAAATCAGCACAGGTCATCAGCACTTCAAGTAGCTACACTCATGAGCACCTGGCTGAAGACCTAGCCTTTAGTGACCGAAAAATCATTATGAGCAGAAATTAGAGCTCTTTCCTCTTATCATTTAACACTGAAGTTTTGCAGAGAAAAACTAAGTCACAAAAACTAGGATATGGGGAGAGTAGGGGACAGGGGTGTGTTTGAAATTTTTATTTATTTATTTATTTTAAATAGAAAATGGTTTTACCATGATCGTGGAAGCCAAGCTCTCACTGAGAACTTGTCTTGTTTATTTGCCTGTTTCTGTAAAAGGCTTCTTGCCTCTGCTAAATAACATGTATGGGTATTAATGCAACCAAAGTGCGTTGCCAGGAATGAAGCCTACATAGGAAAGTTTTCGTGGCATAATTTAAGGTGCTTCCCAACCTTACGCAAGAAACAAGAAATAACTTCTCATTCCCTTGTGCCAGCCCCAAAGAAAATGACTGCATTATTACTTTGAGCCTTACAATGGAATAAGACAGTACTTGGCTCTGACCCCAAGCTATGAATGGGATGCTATCACCTTGTTTTCCATACCATATTTAAGTTCAAAGCACACATAGTAGGGAATCAAATCCAATGTACATGCTGATGTGCATCAAACATCAGGAATTTAAAAAAAGGGTTTTTTGAACAGCAAAGAACCATAAGCCTGTCCATGCAATTCTCTTATAATAATTATGTATGAAAAACCAAAGCAGCAACAGTTCACAGAAAAAGGACGGACAGTTATTTTCACTTATTTTAGCATAAAAACAGATGAGCTGTGAAAGTTGTCTTCTTGTACATGATCATTCTCAATTGCATTAATTAGTCATAAGTACAAAATTCTATTCCCATGCCTTCTGAGAAGTACAGCGCTATTTATAGTACAACTCAGGGACTACTTCACTGAGTGCCTAGTGGGAAACCAGCAACATTATAGTGCTCTGGAGTATTATTTTATGTTTTATTTACTCACATCAGTGTATAAAAGTACAAGGACTCAAGCACCATGAAAGTCAAAGAGAGCTCTAAAAAAAGAACAAACCAAAACTGACCAAACCCTAACCCCAACTTAACAAAAAAAAAAAACAAACACAAAACCAAAATGGTAGGTAATTGAGTTTGACACTTCTTTAAACATCTTCACCAATAAACATTTCTAATTCTGCAGCCTAACATAATTACCAAGAAAGATGATCAAGAAACACTAAGATATTTACAGAGCTAAATTCATGGAACCTTTAACCTGAGAGGCCTTAACACCCCCTTAAAGATGGTATTCTACAGGTTTGACATAGGGTATAACACAGTTATGAAGAGGTCATCAGCAAACTAAAGGAGCAAACTTTTATTCATATTTTATGTTGAGGCTTCTAGTTAACATTAGTGTATGTATACATAAAAGCCTGAAAAGCATTCAAAAAAATTGCCTCACACAAAAGCCCCTTCCTGTGCACCAGTAGCTACCTGGGCAGCAACTCTCCATGGAGAGATGAATAACTTCCTTACCTTTCTGAAAAAACTTATTTGTGTTGATCAATTCTATTACTATGGGATATTCTTTAATGTTATACCAGATAAAAATTTATTAACTTTTACACTTGAGACAAAGAAAAGCATACAAAACTACAGCAAAAAAAAAACAAAAAACAAAACACCCCAAACCTCACACCACAACCCAAAAGCTTCTCCATAGGTTTCTCACTTAAGAAGAAGAATACAAGACAGTAGAAACATCAAACTATTTCATCTGTAAATCATATAAAATGAAATCTAGCTAAAACCCACAGTGAATCTAGATGATTTATTAGATGATTGCTAACATAACAAGAGCTGAATACTGCTCCTCATGAGCAGGTGTCTGTATCACTAAATCATCATTTATCATTAATATTCACCTTTTGTACAGCCTAAGCAACCTGATGAAAGATTAAACGAACAAGCAGGTTGGACTTGATCCTTTCATGTCAGGTGATAATTCTCAAACCAGGGTTCAGTTATATCAACAAAGCAGTGTAGGAAATGACATAAGAGAACAAAATTATGACACAATATTTGGTGCTTATGATAAAAAGGTTTATTTTTTTTTTAAACTATAGTTATCTATACTCATCCCAAAGGCCTCTGGATGGCTAAGGAGGCTAAAAATGCAATTGTAATTAAAATCTACACAAATACAAAAATCAATGCAACTGAGGTACGCTTGCTTGAAGCAGAACCCTGTTCTCATTATTTAGCCTCTCTACTCAGATTTTCTCTGACATGGCATTGATCATTTCAAAAGGTATTTTTCAAAATAGATCTTAACACTGAAATTATTTGCATTGGAAGAATAAGCCCTATACTATTAGGATTTAGTTTATTTCCAAACAGACTGACAGCAAATATTAGAAACACTGTTTTACTTAACAGTGTATCTAACAATCACAATACATTGTATTTAACCCTTTCCATAAGCAAAGCAGTATTCATAGAAGAACAGAGACCTGCCCAAATCTTCCTTTTTCCATGTTTGGTTCATTTATTTTTAAACACATTAATCTATTTAGAGAAGGAAACACTATAGTATCTGGTAGAAGAGGAGTTTGTGATTTCAGGCATCTTTCCCAAGTGCCAAAACCAGCATCTGCACTATATAGATAGATACAAAATATTATTCAGCAATACACTGCACATGGTCACAATTCCCTGTCCTGGTCTGAATCCATATTTTACAGTTTCTTAAATAATAAGTTCCTAAATAGAATTTCAACATATAATATCATTAGAAAACAGGCTAGAAGCCTGATAACTACCTAGATTTTCTACAACACATGACAGAAGGAACATAATTTCAATTAGCTCAGAACTCCTTAAAATAATGTAAATAATTTTATTATAATAGAATTTGAACATAATATTGAATAATAATATGATTCATGCTCAGACTTTAAGGCCAGAATTTTAACAGTACACTGGGCTACCATACCAAGGACACAACCAGCAAATGGCTAGAGCTCTCCCCCCCTCATCCCCCTTTCATCAGTACTGTGGAGACTGAATGAGAGGAGGATGGAATGTGATGAGGGTGCAGGCCATTAAGACGGTGGATCAAATGACAGCCAAGGAGAGGTTAAGGGAACTGAGTTTTTTAGTTTGGAAACCATAAGAATGAGGTGGGATCCATTTGCTCTCTTCCACTATCGAACAGGGTATGGAGAAGCAGCAGACATCTCTTTCTCAGATGAGAATAGAGAAAAGCTAAGAGCAACAGCACATATTGCAGTGAGAAACTCCTACTGGACACAAGAGAAAAGATAATCTTCACAAGTCTGGCTAGACAGATCATCCAAGGAGGCTGCAGAGCATCCGGTCCCTGAGGAATTTCAACACATAGCTAGAAAAGGCCCTGAACAACCTGGTCTAATCTGGACCTGAATCCTGCTTTGAGTCAGGACACAGGACTTGACCATACCTGAGGTCCTTCTTACCTAAATTATCTTTCATTTTAAACTACCTACTTTTGTTCTGTCAGTTTCTAATTAGACTTCCTGTTAGGCTACACACAGTTTTTGTTTGCATGTATTATTTTGGTACATTTTTTAAACACTATTTCTAGCCACCATGCTGACACCTACAGGGTATTAGTAACTACATGATACAGTGTTCCAATACACAGTGAGATGACAAAGAGACAAAAAAAAAAAATAAATAAAAGAACATTGAATGATTTGGACTTTAGAAATTGCTATATAAGCCTGCTGGAAGATGAGAGAGCTAGTAAATTTCCCTATGTCTCATGTTCTACAATTGGTCTTATAGGGCAATGGCTGTCTTTGACGCTGTTTTTTTAATCTCAGTAGGCATTGGGTAGGGATTCATCTTCAACTGAACACAATAACTGAGTAAATAGTTGTCATGGTTTAAACCCAGCCACACAGCTCAATCACTCACTCAACCCCCCTTTCT
>JBAFWW010056975.1:0-19725 GCA_036873685.1 Agapornis canus
AGGGAAGGGAAGGGAAGGGAAGGGAAGGGAAGGGAAGGGAAGGGAAGGGAAAGAACAGGAGGGGAGAAAATGTGCGTATTTAAAATCACAAATGGTGTGCAGCACGTTCATGGTTTTCTGTAGTGCAGCAGCTAAAGGGAACATGCAAAATAATCAAATGGGAGTTTGAAGAAAGCAAAAGGATGCTTTTTCCTCTCAGTTCATAAACGGTTCTATTGATTGTTGCAGCATATTGTGGATATTTAAATGGTTTCAAAGATATTAGGACAAATGCGTAAACATCCAGCCCGTGAAAAGCTGTTAAACCACCAAAGTGTCACCTCTGGCCCAGAAGTCACCGAGTTGCAAGTTTCTGTAAGGTGAAAATGCACATCAGAAAAGCAATGCCATAAGCTTGCACGGTGTGAACTAGGAGGTACTCAAGCAACTTCAAGTAGAATGCCAAGGGAAGATCAGTCAGTTTGACCCCCATTAAACCTATTGATCAACTTTGTACACATTCTTGTTAGCATCCTCTTGCTGGAGCAAGTAGGAGACAACAGATCAGCTCTGAACCAGGCCTCAGAAAATTAGCACAGTATTGCTCCTACATATTTTCTGGGTTTAGGAAGGTGAAATTGCACTAACCACAGAAACATAAATGGATGCACCAGGTGCAGAGCTTCTCTGTTGTCCTTCTTCTGCACTGTTCCAGTTGGATAACTTACAAAGGCTGGTTTCTAGTTCAGTAAGAGAAGCAGGACAGGAGGGCTGAATATATCCTAAGTCAAATTCTCTGAAATGTAAAGAGACACAAAATTTCAAACTGAGAATAAAGAAAAGAAAAACAATTTCTAAAGTTTAAAAAAGGAAAAAAAAGTTTGATAGGCTAATTGGAAAAATAGAATAAAATATTATGAGCAAAAATACTTCCACACTGGTGCTGTGCTTGAGCCTGTAGTGTGATGATAGTGTGAGGGGAAAGAGTTAACTACTAGACTTGCAGAACATATTTTCAGAGGAATAAATGATAAAGGTTAGGTGCTCATCCTTTAGAACTGTGTATGTGGCAATAAAATGGCAGATGAAACTCAGTGTTGATCAGTGTACAATGACACACATGAGAAGGAACAGTTATAACTTTATATATGCAGTAGGTAACTAGCACGGAACAGGCACCTATTAAAAGAGGGAAAATGCTCTTTTGAATGGTAATGCTTTTCTCAGATAAGAAATGTCCTTAGGTAACATTGTAAATGGAAATAAATTAAAACCTGACTATCCAAATGTTTTGCACTAGTAAAGAGAAAAAAAAGAAGTAATTGCGTGTCAGGATGTTCGCTCACTGGGTTACACAGACAGCATGAGCCTATTTTGGAACTAGCCTGCTCTTTGCTTATTATCTCCATCAGACACTACAAATATGCAAAATACTCCAGTCAGTGTTATTTTTGAAGGCGGGTTAAAGCAGATGGATGAACTGTTTAGGTGAAAGTAGAAGCTGGCTTCTAATCTGGTTCTGTCTCTCTGAAGCTTTTTTTCCTGATGTTTAGTAAAACCTGGGATTCACATGCTGCTGCATTTCCTGTTTTTGACCAATAGAGGAAACAGAAACACCGAAATACTGTAAGATGTTATTTTTAAAATGGTTCCACTCAGCCAACCAGGAAGTTCTGGAAATCTTGCAAGATGTTTAATCCTGTAGACTACGTAATCGAAAAATGGTTGCACAAGTTTACCCAGTCCTTCAGGTATTTATAGTCTTATCTGTTGAGGATCACAAATAGAGAGAGAGTGCACTCTATTAGCGTGAAAAATATTTTGCATGTGCAATTTTAGTTGCCTCTGAAGAGCTTAAATTCCTGATGGGAAATGTGCAGTAACCTGAGCTTCAGCTGAGTGCCAAATGCCAAGGGGCCATGGGGAGAGGTGGGAGGTGACTTGCCACACAGAATAACAAGGCTCTGTGCAAGGAATTGTAACTGCAGCTAAGGGCACCCACTGCTTTCTGTAGTGTGGCACGGAGGATGTTGATGGAAAGATATGTGGAATCTCAGTAAGAGGGGTGAGAAACAGACAGGTAGGAATTAGAGAAACCAACAGCAGCAGCCCAGTGGTTGAGATGGTGCAACACATATCAGTGGGGCAGCAAGTCCATACATGCCCCTGCTTATGGCAGAGGGGTTGGAACTGGATGATCTTAAGGTCCTTTCCAACCCTAACTATTCTATGATTCTAGGTTCAGAAGAAAGCAGCAGACACAGGGGTCTGACAGAGGAGAGGTATGGAGGAAAGAGGATTAGACCAAAAGTTTTTAACACCAATGGCAATATTGCAGAAATGTCACTATACAAGGGTGTTGTGCCATGAGGTGGGAGATAGTCAGGCAACAAGCCTACAGTGACTGAATCATCGAAAGTAAATGTGATTTACTTTGAAGCGTGATAGAGACAAACAATTCAGCATGGAGATATCCATCCTATAGGAAGAAAGCAATGGGCAAGAAAAGCAAGATCCAAGTTTATGTTTTGATATTCCACTTTAACTTCTTGCTTCTCAAGTATATTCTGCTACTCTCCTTCCTGGAACTGGCTGCAAAGACTTATTCAAGGAGGTACAGACAGCTAAAGAGACACTTATTACAGAAAAGCTAATTGTCATGGGGTTTGAACGTCATGATATCTTGATTCCTGATGGTATGAATGTTAGTTTAAAGCAAGGTAAGGAACTGTTCAGATATGTTTAACATTTTAAAGGTGAGTTTGGTTCACGTGATCGACAAAACAAGTGTTTTTTGTACTGTGAAACATCGTGATATGTTTTTAACAACTTTTTATTGAACTGTATATGGAAATCTTTTCTGAAATAGCATGAAGGCTGCTTTTTTGCTATGACACTAGTAAAACATGAGAAACTGAAAATGCTCTAAAACCCAGATAATTTCATATCATTCACCAGATGAAAATTTTATGCCTTTTTAGCATGTTCTAGAACAAAAATGTACCTTCCATCATCTTTAATTATCATGAGTTTTGCAAGAAATCCATTTTAGGATGAATGTATTATAAGCACACTATACTGTCCCTCAAATATACAATAAATAGTAAGATGGGAAAGAGTTTGTGGTTTTCTTAGTTGTGTTTAAATAATAATAAGAGAAATTGAAAGTTCTGTGGGCTCCCTAAAACATGAGTAATAATACAGCTAGCAGCAGGAACTCATCAAACCCCTTACGAAAAGTTCCCTCCCCCTGCCATTGCTCGGGGAAGCACATCCTTGACTCGCTGGCTACACAGCCCTGCCTAAGAGTCAGAGACCTTCCCCTCTTGAATCACAGGCTATCTGAGATCTTTTCTCTTTAGAGCCACTTACTTTATTTTCAGCTGCATCTGAATTGCTTTTCGTTTCAAGGAAGTCTTTGACGATATCTTGAGTCTGTCAGATTATCACAGAGCTCATCATTATTAGTTCCTCATCAGATGATATCTTCCCCTATACATAGATATCAGTCCTTAATCATCTGTGTGCGTATTTTGCCATCAGCACAGCAGTGCACTCTTTCTGAATGGCAGTGTAAAACCAACTCATTTCTTAGTTGGGGTGTGACAGACTGAATCCTGAAAAACTATCTAACAGTGATAAACTGTTAGATCTAGATACCATCCTTCCCACTACCCACTTCATTGCTCATTCTGCCTTCAACCTATTTAAATCAGTGGGACAGCCACAGAATACATCCTGTGTCAAAACTGTAGGCTTAATGCATTAAACAACAGTTGCCTTCAGAGGTGCCCCTGTTAAATAGTATGGCCATGTTCAGTGAGGATCCCTAAACACCATTAATCGTGAATTAAACACTGTGCCGTTGCTTTGAACAGCAACGTGAGTTAGAGTTTCTCTTCAGTATTTGTTAATTCTTATGTCAGTTCAGAGGTGTTTCTATAGGTTTTTTTTTAAGAGCTGTGCCCTCTCTACAAAGGAAAATTTTGAATATTCTTTATTTACGCCATTAATAGTGAAATTAACAGTATATGCAAATGAGAGTAATAACTGCAGTTCCTGTAATAATAAAGCTATAGATCTTTTATAAGTATAAACATCATCCTTTTTAGTCTGTTATTGTTGGCTGTTTAAAATAAAGTTCTTAAGGAAGTAGTTATTTGAGGCAAAATACTTCAGGACAACTTTTGGAAGGGATGACAAATGTCAAAAGAGCTTAGGGATACAAAAAATGATGAGTCATACTTCTGGTTTTATTACCTAATTCTATGGTATTACGGATTTTCTTCAAATTTACAAAATGCTCCCTGAATTTACAGGGTTTCCAGAGGCTCTGTCACAAGGAAGAGAGATTCTGAACAGGTGAAATAGAGAGATATGATAAGGCAAACCAGAACTATTATCAGTAAGTATAAAAGCAATTAGCCATCTATCAGTATGTGAATAGACTATCCCTAAGTATGAAATAATGCTGCCCAAAATTGTTTAGTTTTGTGTTCAAAGTAGAGGTGGGTAATGACTCTGAGCAGTATTTCAGGCACCCACAGTGTGTATATGGATTACACTAAAAAGAGGGGAGGCAATGGTGGTGTGTGGTCAATAGGCCACAGTGTGGGCAATGCAAGAAATGAAGACAGAGAATTAAGAAGGAATTGCTTGTGCTCTGACAGCAAGGACTGGAATGACTGGAATTTGATCCAGGGAAAGATGACTTTGGTGAAGAAGAAAGATTTAAAACAAAGATTCCAAACTGTGAGAAAGATTTGCCATGTGGGAATTCACTTGTGTGATACAGAACCTGTGATTTGAATGTCAGGGGGACCAAAGAGGAGGAGGTTGCGGTGGGTGGCAAAGCAGGTGATGATTCAGAGGTTTTGATGTGAGGCTTGGTCAGAAATAGAGAGTTTTTAAATATGGTCTGGAGACAAATGCAACAGAATTGCAACACAGCTTGGATGTGTGCTTGGAGAGGAAGTCAGAGATGATCCTTAGAGTGTAAGTCTCAGTATCAGTGAATATGATGGCACAGGTTATATGAAAGAGGTCAAAAATGCTTAAGCAAAGTTGAGGGGCTTGTTTTTTATTGAAAGCAGACTAACATACAGGATTGTGTAGATGAAGATAAAACAGGATGGCACCTAGCAGAGATAAATTTCTGAGCCATTGACACTGAAGAGGGGATTATTACACAGGCAGCTGAGGGGAAAAGATCATGATGAAGAGAGACATAAATAAAGAACTGAAAAACATTATAAAAGCAAAGTGAGATTCAACTTTGTGGTGGGGAGAATATCGGAAGCTCTCTGAGGATACATAACGATGACAAAAGCTCATCAGAGAGTTTATTGAAAACAGTTCTGTGAGGTTAAACAGATCATAAACAGCTGAATATTGGATGACAGGAGACGACTTAAAGCAGAAGTTGAAGTTTGATAAAGCTGTGTCAAGGAGTGGGAACACAGACTTACAGTTGGAGATTATATTTAAGAGGTTGGTCTATGGGCAAGAAGCATGCAATGGAAAGTCAACAAAAAGCTGGGGGAAGGAAAGAGGTCATAAGTGTGGCTGACTAATGGCAGGAGACAACTTGATAAGAAGATATCCAGAAGTAGAAAAGGAGAAAGAAAAATGAAAAGTACAAAACCAGAAATGCATTGTGAGGAATTACCTGATTTTTTGCTATCAGTTTTGCTCCATATCAGTGTTACAAAGCAAATCTATGAATCTGTAGAAATCCCAGGAATAGGGACCTAACATCCTTCCTAAATCAGCAGATATTCCCTGATGCAGAAGAGAACAACAGTGTTTTATGTAAGTCAATGTATTTCACTTCTGTTTTCACTGTTACCTCAGGTAAGGCTTCCTGGCATCATTTTCTGCATAAATCACTATGTTCCCATAAAAAGTTCCATGAAACAGTTATTTTCCTAAAGACTTTTTTTTTTCTGAAGAAAAAAATCCCAGCCAGTGTTAGAAATAGGAGAAACTATCTCATCAGAAATGGACAGACATTAAACAGAAAAGCTGGGATGCTCTAAAACCTAGCATCTTCTAAAAATACATTGAGCTACAAGGCACAAAATCTGGAATCCACAGATTCTTCATCCTCAGTTGACATGTTCATAAAGAAAACAGTATTTCAATGGCTGCCAGATGCAACTGAGAAGTACTACCTTTTTAATGCCACTGCCTGCCACCCAAGGCATTAAGAGGGTAAGTAGAGAAGAATAGCATATCCATCTGAAATTGCAGGAAGGACTACAGGCAAAATGTAATGAGATGATCAGTGAATGCAAATAAACCTTCTCACTTGAGAAGGTGATAGAATGACTACTTTGAATAGTACCAAAATTTGACATAGGTTTTTAGGCCAGTAGATAAGAGCACATTGTTAATCTTAAAAGGCAAATTACTTGAATAATTATCCTCCTCTTTAAACATTTTCTTAATTATTCCCAAGCATATCTTCAGTTTTAAAGCAGAAAGTGAAGTGCAAAACTGACAAGCTAGAACATTTTAAAACTTTGCAGGTATAAAACTCAGAGTTCCTGATAATTGGACTTAATCTGCAGGACTGGTATCTAGGAAAACTCCATTAACTTCCCAGATAGAAAAATAAAGACTGAAAAAACAGGCTTTATGTATTAATTGTACAGAACTTACAGTTTTGTACTGAAGAGTCAGCTAGTTGAAAGTGTGCATGTATGCATAAATATACAGATAGGTAGGCAGACACATGGATAGAATTAAAATGCCTTCTTTTGCTATTCTAACTATAGCCATTTCTGCCACTGATTACTGGTAGGTTTGCTTTTTATCGTACATCACTGATACCAGTTGTTAGCTATATTTGACAGTAGGTTGAAATGCACCAACATGGCATATAGACTGGGGATGGGTGGCATTGAGCAGAATAGCTTTGCCACACAATGATATGCTTGAGCTTTGACAGAATACTAGCCCGGTGTCAATCATCCTGTCTTTGCCAATCAAATGCACATCTTTCTGGAGGTGCCTGCAGTTGACACTGGCACCCCAAACATAGCAAAAGGTTAATGAAATGACATTCCAAAGATGACACATTGTCAAGGGCCCAGCAAAAATAGCAGAACATGCCTGTGTTTAGGAAAAACTAGTATGTTTTACAGGACACACACATGATGACGACATTCCCAGAGGGGATGGATCCGGTGCGCACACCCTTGAAAGACCTTGTTCAAGAAAATCAGGAGTCAGGAATGGATAACAGCGTAATAAGATCTGGCCAGGACCCTGAGGTTCTTTCTTTTCCCATCTGTGAAAAAAAAATGTCTTTTTGCCAGAGCTCTGGCTAACCTTTGCCAGAGAAAAGAGCAGGAGCTAGAATGACAAAGCCTTTGGAGTCCGCAAAGCCCTCTGTTTAATTACAGGGATTTGCAAGGCACCTTATGACTATAAAATGTATAATAACTTATTTTTCTCCCTGGGGAAAGATGTGTGGCACCCCCACCCATTTTCAAAAGGGATTAAATTGAAATAATTCAGGTAAGGGGAAAGCTGCATATTTAGGAAGTCATATTTGTCCCTGGCACAAATAGATGTTATGTACATATTTTAGAATTCCATTTAAGCTGCTCCCTCCCAGTCTCCATAAACTTTCCATTTGTTCTCATTCTTCCTCCAGCTTGCTTGGTTTTCATTTGTCTTATGTAGAAGGCCTCCTCTCCTGGCACCTTCTTCTAATCTCACCTCAGTGAGATATAATGTGAGCGTTTATATTTGATTCATTACTATGAAGAGCAAGTGTGTTGGAAAGAAGGTCAAACTATTTTCTTTGTCCCTGACCATCAACTAAAGACCACTTGGACCAGACACTCTTTTTTGTCATGAAACCCCCCCAACTACAGTTAAGCTCTGCCAACTTACTCCAGTTACAGATCAAGCTTGGTATGTCCTATTTCTTTATTTATTGTTTATATGTTTAATTGTTTATTTATTTGTTTGAACTTTACTGCTGTTTGAAGACACAGTAAAGTGCATAAACAACCACTGGACCTAATGGTAGAAGAGGAAGCTATTTTAGAATAATTGGGGGGGGAGGGAATGTGTGAATTAGACAACAAAATATTCAATGGTAAAGGAAATAAGTTTAAAAAATAGAACAAGGTCAGAAGTGCTGCAATTGTCTGTTCCCTTGAGACAATGACAAGGATTCAATGGCCACTGATTTTAGGCCTGAGCTTCTTTTCACTGATGTCAGTAGTAAAATTTTCATTAATCTCAATAAGAGTAAGCCTACATAAGCTCTTAATGTTGTCTCCTGACAAGCTAAGTGACACAGACTGGCCTTGCATTATCCACTGATCATCAGCTACTTTATCCTATAAATGTACTTTTAAAAATGAAAATATTAAGAAATATAATTTCCATTCTAATCAGTGGGTTTGCTTTAAGAACTAGAGTTAAGGCCAAGCCAGATGTTCAAACTCAAAAATTGCCCTCAAAATCTTAGAGCAAGAAATCAGAGGGTAATAGCTTGTCTTGACATCTTTCAACATGCTTGTCAAAGGAGAGAAACAGTCATCTCTGGGACAGAATCCCTTCCTCTGTTTCAGGTAATTCTCATTCTAGAAGGTTCCTTGCCCTTTGGGGTTACCCATCTCACTTGCTTAACTATGGAGGTAGCCTGGGTAATGCACAGGCTTGACATCAAATGTTTAGGAACTAACATTTAGGTGAACTGCATCTGCTCCTGAATTGAAGTTCCATTACTACAAACTTTCATTTTCCTATATTAACCACCTTCCACATTTTAATCACTGACCTGCAATTTCATTTTTGCTTTCTCATAAACAACCTTCCTCTTCTTCCCATACTCTTGCATTCTCTATGGGACAATTTTAGCAAGAGAGATCTCCATTCAATCATCTGTTAGTTTAATTACTTCATCAGACTTGAAAAGCTGGGAATCATGTCCCCACAACACATAGCAAAAGCATGCCCAGAATCCTACTGGTAAGTCAAATGAGGAAACTTTTCTTTCCCAGTCTTCCTTCAGGCTCTGTGGGACTGCAAGGCACATATGCAATGGATGTACACATCCATTTGTTTGACAGAAATATTGGTGCTGTAGATTACAAGGTGCTGCATATTACAAGGAATTGTAGAGGTAGGTTCCACTTGAGTAGAATCTTCAAGGATAATATTAGCACATAATTATCCAACATCTAAAAATGTCTATCCCCCTCCCAAAAAAAAAAAGGGCATTAAAGAGGGTATTTCAGCTGTCAGATTCAAGCATGAAAGACCTAGTGTGCTTCTTGGATCTATCTAGCTTGAAGAATTTGGAAACTGTGTTCTAGTCTAAAGCATAAATTGATTGATTGCTCTCTTTTCATACTTGCTTATAGATTGGGAGATCTACATATTTATATTATTGTTCCACAGAAGACTTTCAGAAGACAATTCACAATCTTTATAGTCAATGAAAGTTTCGCATTGTTCCAGTTTGAAGGCTGTACACTAGCAGTAAATGCCTTCTCAATCACCAAACACTTCTGTGGCTCAGCTTGAGATAAGCAAGCTCTTAAACGATTTGTTCTTTCAGGTTTTCTTTTTCTACTCTGAAATAGCCATGAAAGTTTCATAAAGAAGAGGTCATCTATCTTTGTGCTTGCTGTGCACAAAAAGATCTACAATTTACCATTTACTTCTTGAAGGGAAATTCTTTTGGCTGTTGAATGGTTCTTCAAGGCAAGCACAGGACATGACTCCTGAACTTCCTGGGCTTAGCTTGCTGAATATCACCCAGCTCACAGATGCTCTTGCTGTAGCATTTCAGTGTCATGATAGAAGTGGCTCAGTTAAAGGTCTAAGTCATTTGCTCTGTTCAAAGTGTCCCCACCAGTTCTTCCTGTTTGTGTTTTATTAAGACTGGACAAGCAATGCATTTAAATTTGGAAGCAGGAATTCAGGGGATACCTTCTCATATATCACAAACTGGCTCTGGAAGAACAAAAAGCCCTTGTAGGACTTTTCATCCAAATAGTTATTGTCTGTGAAAGATGAAATCAGCAAAATAAATAAGCCAAGATGTAAAAAGAAGCTTACTGCTAATTTACTTAGTTACAGAAAGAGCAAAACTTATCATGTAATTATGGCTTTTTGTTCTTTTTAACAGGGGTCTTGCAGCCAGTTACAGTCTTCCATATCTGTTCTTGGATGTTCTGACAAAGTCTGTGAGTCTTCTAGCCCTGTATCACAAACACCATAATCATCTCTGTTCCATACAGATATATTTTTGATTATTAACTGTAAAAAGATGTTATTGAAGGAATGTGAACCTTATGTGTCAGGATTTGGAACCGTGTAAGCACTTCTCTAAGGTGTGTGAAGCAGTTGCACACTGACTGACACTCTGGAGCTTACCGGGGTCTGAAATCCTTGGAAGAGTAACTTAGCAGTGGCTGAAAAATGCAGTACTTATGCATGTTCAGTCTTCCAGAGGATAGTCTATAGACAGACCCTTTAGTGTGCCTTGTTTATGCAGTGTTTTGGTCTGCAGCATGTAAGGAATCTTTTCAGCTTAACAATGAGTTTTAACTTTGAACCCCTCTGCAAGGAAGAGAATGCAACTGCTTTTATTAATACAGATTGTGCAGTTGGACTAATGTAATGGCATGAAAATAGCATGCTGCTAACTTGCTTTTGAAAAGAAACTTGAAAGAGTCTATATACAGTGTGAATATTACATTGTACAAGATTTTCCTTTGAAGAGATGAAAAAATATTGTTATGCTTAGTATTTTCATCTGTCTGTTAACCATTCCAAATATAGTCCTTGCTAAATATATGGGATTGCAAGCTTTTTACACAAGGAGTTTCTTTTAAAATTACTCAGGCACGTTAAAGGTTGCCTTATTTTACAGCCTAGAAGTCAGCTAACTCAGAACATGGCTTTGCATTAGTATCAATGAACATTATTTTTCCACAGCCTGCATAGCAATTCTTTCCTGTGCATCCAAAGAAAATGTATGCATATTAAAGACACTAACTTAGAGGGATGTAGCATGCAAAATGCATTACAAGGTCAAATCCAGCCCACACTTCATTTTTCCTTTTCATTAATATTTTCAGAAGGAGTCTTCAAACTTGTAGGTGGTGACTCAATGGGATTTGATATGAAGATGTGACACCTCATCTTAAATTCCTTAACCACATTTCTTAAGTTGACAGGAATGTCAGGAAGTGTGCCTGATAAGGCTTGCTGTCCTCTCCGAGCTGACTAATCATACATGAAGTCTTGGCAAGAGATAACCAGGTTACAGTAGAGCCAAAATGACATCACATCAACTCAATTTCATATCCTGTAGACACCAGTGCCTATCACCACTCCAGGTTGCTAACATCCTTGACACACAAATGGTATTTTCAGTCTCTGATGTCCCCCTTTTACCCTGTGTCTGTCACTCTGGGGTAAATCAGGAACAAATTTGTCACTAAATGTAAAGAACCATTAACTCATGGGCACTTTGTCATCTGAAGCATAATCTTCTGTGCACGGCTCGCCAATCCCTGAACCCTAGCTATTTGCATAACAGTTTGCTATATGGATTTATGACGGAGGATAGTGCTGAACTTGTTAAAATTCCATGTGAATCTCAGCACAGAAAATGGACTGGTGCTTTAAATCTTGGAGAGTTGTTCACATCAATAATGAATTTCAAATAATTTATTCACTTCAAGTGTAAGTGGTTGGCATACAGTCTTACAGCTGGTTTGTTGAGATAATTGATTTCCATATAGTTTAAAGATGGGGAAAAGAAACATATGACAACTACAGCGGGTTTCGAGGCAATTGTGAATGCCATATCAGTTTAATTATAGCTCCATCTTTAGCTGACATGGGTTCTGTCCTATTGGAATTAAAATATCCCAGCAACTTGAAATGTAACGGTGATGAATTTTTTATGTTCTTCTACCTACCTTGTATGCTAGCTTAGGGCACTGTTACAAGTACACTTCTAGCTTTTTTCAGTGGATAGTTAACATGACATGGAAGACTGGTCTGCATGACACAGATAACTCAAGGGAATAGCAACAAAGTAAATGAGATGCATTAGTATCTGGATGTGAACTGGGGGATATAAGTTCTCAGAACTTCTTGTTTAATTTATAGAATTGGGTTTTTTCCCCTGTGCATAAGATTTCAAAATGGTAATCATATTCAGGAAATGAGATGCTCCCACTTCAGGTACTAATATCAATATGTAAAAGATAATCATTAACCAGATGTACTACTCAGCAGTGCCTATTATATGTAAACAAGCTGAGGTGATAAAAGAAGCTTTCACTTAAAATTTAGGTATATTGACTGCAGAGACACTGGGGAAACTGGGAGGTTATTTGTTTTGGGTTGTTGGGTTATTTGTTTTTGTTTTATTGACCACTGTATGCACAAAGCAAGGGCTTAGTGAAACAAATAGTACAGTAAAAATTTGCATTGCAGCTAACACCATCATATGAAACACTCAGTTCTATCAGGACTACTAGAAACCCCAAACTTCTCTCCATTTTTTTTTTTTACTAGGAATGTGACGCATACATTGTAAATATAAGAGCTTTATTGCATTCTTACTCTATTCCTAAGTTTCACAGTGTAGAAAAAGAAGTAACAGATGGGCTGTCTAGTAAACTTTCATGCAGTCAGGGCCTGATTCCCTAATGTGTTGTTTCTGCTTCATTTGATGTAACTTCCCTGATTCCAATCAGGGTCTTCCAGTATTAAATTAGAGTAATTCTTATGGAATGAGGCCACAGTTTTGTCTTAGGTTAAAATAAAATTCCTATGTATACCTAATATATATTTCCAGCATCTAAAAGTACTGGAATGAATGAGAATGGACCATTCTCTGAAATAATTTATACCTGAAATGATGAAATAAAGGCTTCAGTAGTCTAGGATGACCACTAGCTAGCTTGTCTAGCAACAGTCCTTGTCATGAACTCCTTTTTTTACAGATATATGGGTAGTTTTCTTTTGACATTGCACAAGAGCAGAAGGCTCCCCAGCATTGTGACTCCAGCTTTCAAGATTTCTTAGGGAGTGTTTGTTAATGATCTGCCAACTTTGGGTAAAACTACTTGGTAAAAAGTATTCAGCAGAATCAACAATAGTCAACATTTCACAAGAGAGAGGCAGAAGAAGGATAAGGTAGAGGCTTCATCTTAGCAGTGGGTGAAGCTGGTTGGAGATGATGATACCAGTTACAAGACCATTTTAAAAATTAAAATAAAATAAAATAAAATAAAATAAAATAAAATAAAATAAAATAAAATAGGATCTTTAACTCCTAAGAGCTCTTTCAGACCTAGTAGATCATAATCATGTTTTGTATAAGTTTAGTTTGGGAAAAACATTGGGATAAGCACTACTTAGAAGGCACCAAAGCCAAAGGCTTCTGGTTCTGACTTTCAGCTCCAGTTTCAGAATGCAAGCTTTTACTTAAAAAAGAAACTCAACAGGAAGGTGCTGGAAAGGATTAGGTGCAGGTACCTGACAGATACCACACAAATATTTTCTGATGCATAATCACAAAATGACTTTGATCCCTGTTTGTGGCTCAAATATGTAGCTTTCATTCTGAGTTTGTGTGTGTGCAATTTGAACACATTCATAATTGGGGCTGGAGCTCAGACAGAATTTGTACCAAGCGGTTCCTGTATGGAGTAACACCAAGTTTGCATTAGCTGTATTTAAATTAAAGACAATTAAAACACCAAGAAGTACTGTAATGATTGCCAAGAGCTCTGGACAATTAAAAAGCCTTATTGTCATATAGCTGCATTAACACTAGAAAGAGCTGAGATGAGTAAAGAACCTAAAATGGAGGCTTTATGAGAAGGAATGCTCTGTGGCATCTGTTTCTAAAATACAAAGGAAAATTCAGATTGCACAAGAAATGATGGTGGCTGATTTTGTTTGCAAGTGGTTTCTGAAATATATCAAGGAGTGGAAGTCAGGTGGAAACTGTAATAGAGAAATCACTGTACAACATCCACCTAGACTTCCTACATCAGAACAAAGTTGCAAAAACACTCTTTCAGTGTTAAACATAGGTTCAGGTCTTGTTGGTATACTTGAGGTAGCTTTTTTGGGGCAAGCAGGAATTCTGACAGTGGAGATAAGGTAGCCAAGTGTGAAATCTACTATAAATAAAGGACATGGTCTGCAAAAGCACTTTGATCTCTCAGTCTTACAGATGCTTACAAAACTATCTTTGACTTTAGAGGGGATGTGATCTGTCCAAGCATTTAGTACCTTTAGTAGCTTTCTTATTAGGTCACAGAGTGTCTCTTTACTTTTCATCCTCAGCCACTGAGCACCCATACACAACTGTCAAAGGAAAAAACTAAAAATCCCAGAGCTGTATGTTTTCAAATATCTTAAAACATTTACTGTGTGCTATTTTTGTGTAAATGGTGTTCCTATGTCTAAGAAGAAATAGACTATTAACTGTGTATTTTAAAGCCTTTATAGAATATAAGGAATTGAATATCAATTTTCTAGTACTTCTAAGATATATAAGATATGATAAAAAGTAAGTCATGGATAGGATTTTGTCCCACTTGGAGTTAGCAGAAAAAATCTTGTTGATCAGAGTGATTCAGGCTTCAGTCTTCCAGCTTATTTGTGGTGATGAAAAGTATTTCTGGGCATTCCACATCTGTGACTACATGGCAGAACATACCTTTCCATCTCTTAGAATGGACTGCATACTATGGCAAGTTGTTAATCATGCAACAAGTTTCATCTATTGGGAAGTCACTGGATAACTCCATCCCTAATTATGAAAACTGCATTGAGTAAAGCAAAACACTTGGGCACATGTATGGCTTCAGTTGCTGAAGGCTAGCCTACTGCTGTATGCCTTGAGAAGAGCTGCAATAGCAGCAGAGCTGCTGGCAACAAGAGTGGCAGTTTGTAGGGCTAGGTTGAGAGGCATAAATGTTGACAAGAGAATGACCTTGTGGGCGCTGGAACCTCATTATGCATTGCCTGTAGTTTTGGCCGAGGCTTTTTTTACCTCAGTGTTCAACCTGAGCACTTTGTTCAGGCCCATTGTCTTAACCAGGTGACATCTTGCTGCCTACTGTCTTTGGTCCAAGTGTTTCTGTAGACAGATGGATGTCATCTAGTGGCACAAAATGTTACTATTTCCTTCCGTTCTCTGGCCAAAAAGTGGTGCTTCAGTTTTCTAACCTGCTGAAGGAGTAGGCATATTTGAATCAATGTGTTTCACAAAGAATGTTGAGACAAATTCACATGAATGAAAATTTATTATTCAGCTCTACAGCTTATGACACATCTCAACAATTGACAAAAGGAGTGAGGGGGACGAGAGGAGGAAAGAAGGGAAAAGGGAAAGGGAAAACTATTGATTGTGGCAAGCCAGGAGGAGAAGCTGTGGTAGGCATCCTGAGATAATCATCTTCCCCACATCTTCCCTAGGCATCCTATACAGTGGCTCCATCATGCTTACAGCAACTACAGCGTTCTGATTAGGTCTCATTCAAACTCCCTACTGATTGTTCCTATTTACAGTGCAAGCTTTGAACAGAGGTAGGTGTTGCATGGTCGCTGGTTGGCGAGCTCTGTGCAGCCATATTGTTGAGTCCCTTAATGTAAATAAACCAAAAGCTACAACCAAAGGGTAGGAAACAGGGGAAAAGGAGGGAGTGATTCTTGCTCTGGTGCCAGTTTCTTCCCATAGAACCTGCCATGGCAAAACTATCAGGGTCTGCAGTCAGTGTCCCACCTACCTCAAGGAGGGTACTGTGGTCTAAGGGAGCCCTGGTGCCTGGTGCCAGTGCACAGCCTCCACAATGTCATGATCATTGTTTGTTTCTTTCAGTATCTTGCAGCACTCATGTCCCTTCATGATAAAAGCCATTCAACCTTCCAACCATACCCTGAGCAGGACTCACCAGTCACTGGCCATGGGGAGGACAGCCTGCTGTAGGGGGTTTTGTTCACTAAACAGGAGGTGGCATTTGGAAGTAGGCAGAAACCATTGCTTGTGACCATTTGCACAGCTGTATGTTCTCATTAAAAATTACAGTAGATTTATCAACAAATGCATCGGTTGGTACTCCTGAATTAGCTGGTGTGAAAGATACATTAATAGATCTTAAACAGGATGTAATCGGATGTTGCCTAATGTTTAAAATTCCATCAAGAAAATGGAAAGCCATGTGTCACATCAAAACTTTGCTTTCCTTTGCCCAGATTCTGTGCAAGAATTCCCTCAAGCTTCTCTGCATCAAGGTGTAAAACACTGTGGAGAGTCTCCCCTGCAGAGTAAGGGATAGAGGAGTACTTCTTCTATGCTAAACTGTTTGTGTTTGATTCATACTGCACACATACTGATATCTGTGCCGATGTAAAAAGCCTCAAGATGCAAAAGGATAGCACCATATTTAAATAGAAACTGGATGTTCGAGTGCCTTGTATTATAGAAATTCCTGGAAATAAAACAAAGAATTATGAAAGAAGTACATTTCACTTATCCAGATACTGAAGTAGTAATTTCACAACTAGTCTGTTCTTACAGAAACAGTAGTAATGCTGGACAGGATAACAGTGGGATGCAGGCATTTCTCATGTATCATAGAATCATAGAATAGTTAGGGTTGGAAGGGACCTTAAGATGTAATCCATGTATTTTGTCTTTTCCTATGAAATTTTGCTTACACAGACAATCGCACAAACAATGCACATACTACTTTGTCTTCTTCACCTTCTTACTGCATCAAACATAAAAGCATAACTTTAAAATAATGGCTTTCACCCACACATTTCATTTACTATAAAATAAAAAATGGAATTCCCAAGAGCAAAAACAATAAACCAGCACAGACCTTTTCATTTCTGCTTTTGAATCTCCCTTACTTCCAACATTGTATGTTAATAGTCAAAAGTGATCTTCTGTCTGGACTATGCTGCTTCTTTATGCCAGCTGTGGAAGCAAATTGATGCAGTTTGCATCTCAGTGTACATATGCAAGATGCAATCTGCTTGCCCCTGGTGACTGCAACAAGTCTCTGACAGAGGATTTGATCCACTTTGTGATCTTTGTCCAAAACACTTCTTACTAACTTAAAAAATGTTGGTTTATTAATTTTTTGTCCATTGTCTCCTATTTAATCAAACAAACAAAAGAAGAAATACACAGAATGTGTCTTGTACCTTTACATGAGCACGAAGCCTTGATTTATTTGCTGTTTCCTTTGCGTAGCTTTAACTAGATTTATTGTTCATAGACCTCTGTAAACACTGGCCACACAGTCGTCAGTATGTTTGCAGTTCTGAATCTGCAGTGATGGATTCTGACCAGCCTTTCAGAAACATTTCCCAGTCACTTCATTCTAGAAATAGCATCTTGCTGATTAAGGAATAAATTTCAGATCTTGATCCCATATGCAGTTAATCCTTTATATCAACTGTCTTCAGGATAATAATTAGGAATTTTAATCTCCACATAGGATTCCAGGTTGTAATAATAATTTTTATGAAGAATTACCTATTTCCAGCTCAACTTCTGACATTCGTACTAGGTGTACAAACACAAAAAACATATACACAAGTAAAATCAGTCTTCCCTTTTACCTTGTTTTATTCATTTTGATCATAAAATAGCAAGAACTTGCTGTAGTGTTAAATTAATATGACATGCATTTTGTTTATAAATGGATCTTCTGGTTTGCTGCATTGGTTTATAATGAATAAACAGTCGCTGCAGTTTATTCATTAGAATTAATTTCTGTCTTTTTAATTCACTTGCAAGAAGTTATCCTCCAATTACTTGTAACCTGTGGTATAATACTGAAATTAAAATGAGAAACCCATTCAATATTGCATGCATCAAAAATGATGAAAATCTTCACTTACTGAGAACTGTGAAATGTTTATTGGTTTTTAGACATAGAGTCCTCCAGGGAGTGCTACAAATCCACACAAACTCACTGCATCTTCATGCTGCATTTGGAGCGTTGATTTAGATGAAATATGTGTAAAAACTCCTGTAGGCAGACAGCTCTCTAGTGACTATACATCTGCAAAGGCTCAAGAAAAGAAATTATTCCAGCATGAGTCTGGAATGAATTATGCTCAGTTCACAAACTCTAGATCTGTTTGATCCACAGCAGCAAAGGAAGAATTGTTGTGGTTTAGAATTAAGGAACAAGAGTTTATTTAACCACCCTGTATACCCGTGTATAATTTTACACTCATTTTTTTTTCTGTGTAGCATAATGTTAATGAAACCAACAATGAGAGGACTTGTGAAAGTAGGACATGAAATGATGTGAGACTGCTGATACAGCAAGTTCCCTGAGCTACATCAGAGTTGAAGGTAAAGGAGCTACTGTCTCTTCAGGAAAAACAAATGAATCAAGGTTTTTACCCCACAGAATCCTACTTAGTTCAGATCCTCAAAGCTACTCTGTAATCCCTGCCAAGATAAAAGCACTGTACTTTCTCTTCTAGTTTGTGTCTCATAAACTATCACAAAGACTATGCAGATTGCATAAAAAGAACCCCAATATTTTGTCTCCAGAAAACCAGAGCAACTATACAGCAGTTCATCACTTCCTACTACTATACACCCAGATACGTTGCATCTGAATGCTGTCTTCCAGAATTTACTGAGCCTTTTCTGAGTTTACTTATCTTTAAGCTTTTGTGGCAATGAGTCTCACACTTCAGCTACTCAGTCTGTGAAGAAGTACTCTTGTTTGGTTTGTTCCCTGGCAATTTCTTGTGTACCACTTGTTCCTGTGTTGTGATATTTAATAATCTCCCATATTTACCTTCTGTGCGCCTCCTGAAGAAATAACACCCTCTGTTAGCCCTCAGCCATTTCTTGTCCACACAGAAGTCTCAATCTGTTTAAAGAATCCTTATTCAGAAGCTATTCAAAGTAGCTCCCCATTCTTTCTGTCTTTCAGTGTATTTGTCTAGATCTACCTACATTGTTTTTGAGATGAGGTAACTGTACACCACAGGCTATATGTCAGCAGAATAGTTTCTGGTTTGTTCTCTGCTATTTTCCTAATAATTCTCAATTGGTTCTGGTGCTGCTGAGTACTGGGCTGACATGTTTACCAGCCTCCAAGTTGTGTTTCTTGATATTAAATAGTTAATTTAGTGTTCATCACCATGTAGATTGTGTTTGCTTTCCCTACATGCATTGTCATTATTGAACTAAAATTTACTGACTTCTGATTTATTACCCAGACACTCATAGCATCATAGAATTGTTTAGGTTGGAAAACACCTTTAAGATCATTGAGTCCAACCATTAACCCACTCTGCCAACTGACACTAAACCATGTCCCTAAGCACCACACCTACATATCTAAATATCCAGGGATGGTGCCGCCACCACTTCCCTGGGTAGCCTGCTTCATTGCTTGACAGCCCCCTTTGGTGATTTTTTTTTCCCAATACTCAGTCAAAACCTCTCCTGGTACAACTTGAGGCCATTTCCTCTTATCCTAGCGTTTGTTACTTGGGAGTAGAAGCCAACACCCACCTTGCTACAATCTCCTTTCAGGCAGCTGTAAAGAGCGACAAGGTCTCCCCTGAGCCTCTTTTTCTCCAGGATAAACAAGCCCGGTTCCCTTAACCACTACTCAACTGGAGCTGTGCTCCAGACCCTTCACCAGCTTTGTTGCCCTTCTCTGGACCCACTCCAGCACCTCAATG